>JAGGAP010000331.1:0-33782 GCA_017657235.1 Termitomyces sp. T73sscA | reverse complement strand
TGTCATCTACAATGCGCTGCGCTATCTGCCCCATAATAGAACAGAGCGCACATCTTACATTCTCAACAATGTTTTCAACCATCGGGAGCGTCTTTCCAACGGTGATTATGGAGGCGGTGAAGCCCGGATGACCCTCTTCTTGAACCGTGCGTACATTGGCCGCGACTTCCGTTTATTATCTCCTCCTCTACAACGATGGGTTCGAACAGCGATTGTTCTTGTGAAACAGTGGATAGAGGCTGAACTGGCGAAATCTGAGCCAGAAGAGGGCCCCACAGATTTACAGTTGATTGTCAACAAAAAAAGGGCTGCCACTCAAGGTGTTCTACCTCCCCCTTGTTCTACAGCATCAGAACCCCCTGCTCCCATAGCCCCGCTGGAACTTTCCAGTCCCGAGAGATTGGCCAAGTACTTTGATCTTTGTTTGCAGGCGACTGACTGGCCTGCGCTTGCAGACGAAAAACCACATGATATTTTTTCTGTCTCTGGCAAGCGTGTCCATAGGGACGAGTTATCGGACATTGGCGGGAGTCTCAGCTCGAGTAAACCATCTGCTTCAGGAGTCGGGGCTCAGGGACCATGAGGTCACCGCAAATAAGTACAAGTGGATAGGAGATCAGCCTGATCCTCAGCCTAGCAAGAAGAAAATTGGCAGTTCTGCCATCTCTTCCAATATGTATATATTTCATGTAAGTCAAATAGTAAATCTTTCGAGTCATATATTGCTTATGACGCAATATATACTAATTAGCTGTACATGCCAGATCATTGTAGTGGGTATGCATGCAGTCTGTCTATATATCCTTCCACGTTAACTTCTCAATTTCGCATTTGCAGCGAGACTCGATTATAGGTATGTGATCCGATGATCGTTTCAACCTTTTGGCAAAGTTTTAGGGACCCTGCCAAATGCCTTGATGCAATCTTTGTTCACAACGTGCATGCGCTACTTGACGTATCAGTTCATCCAGGAAGACTTCTTGTACAGGAGTGTTGTTCTCTGTCTATTGTATGCTTCCGATGAATGTATGCTGACATTGTGAGGCTTCTAGCAGGCAAGCAAACTTTCGCCAACTATGGCCATGTCCGTAGTCTGGTTCTGGGTCTATAAAAACACTTACCCAATTGCCCACATCAAAGTAAACTCTGTACTTCGAGCCCTTTTGACATGGAGATCAAACTTCAAGCCTGCGTCCTCCTTCTCTTCAGTCTCGCTCACGCAGTCGTTGGGAGTCCTGAGGTTGCTATGATTAAGCGTAGTACGAAGTCTGACACAGCGTAAGAGTTTCAACTCATATATGTGATGTTTGCTGATTGTTCATCCCCCAGATCTGGTCCAAAAGTGACACCCGGAGAGGCTCATTGTGGCACTACCTTTTATCCTCACAGCTGCTGGAAGTGGACCACTATAGGGGGCGATTGGTGCTGGACTGAGAGATATGTGTACTGCACAAGGGATGCTGATTGTCGCAATGGAGCAGAGTGCTATGATTGAGTATGTGGTGGGAGAGGATAAGTACATTTTAGGATTAGTCCTTGGAGTTTCTTAAAGGAGCTTGTAAACAACGTTACGAGAGAGAATGACATAGCTAGGTATATTACAATATCGAACTAGCCTCAGAAAAAGGTCGAGAAGTCGGGAACTTCATTGAGAGCCTTCTCCAGCTCTTCAAGATCATGCTCACCCATTTCAAGATCTACCATGCAGCTGGGGCATTCATGGACTGCAAGGGAAGAAAATGACATCATCAGTTTCCGGAGGGATTTATGAGATAGTGGCTGATCAGCGCTGATAGTGAAACTGCTAGGTCCAGGACCCAGAATATGACCACAGGCAGGGCAGTCATCATAACCTTTACTGCCACCGAAAATGGCAAATGTCGCTTTTTGAGCGGCGCGGTACCAACATTTCCAGTACCGGACCTAGATAAAGTTTTGTGAGACAACCCTCGATGTGTTGTCATGAATCGAGATACCCAGGGTATGACAAGGTGAGGAGATAGTTTTGTCACCATATCTTCGAGCGGGATGTCCAGGAGGAACGGGACCACTAACTTGGATAGCGCAGGATAGTCATGCTTCTTCCCAAAACTAAAGACTTCCACTGGATACTCAGCAAAAATTTGCCTATAAAGCTACCATTCACAACAGGCTGTTCATTGGAAATCAGGTGCTTACTGCATGCGCAAGTTACAAATGTTCATTACTGAAAACACTTCGTACTTTTCTGCGGCTTCTGCCAGTTTGAATAAGTTATCAGAGGACAGAAGATCAATGCTTGGATGTCTTTGAGGATACACAAAACTAAAGAGGTTCTGAAGTGTTGAGGAATCCTCAGTAAGCGGCACGATCTCTCCGTTGGTGCTAAATCCTGCTGGGAGAAAGGCCCCGGCTTGGGTTTCCAAGTTCTTACGGTGGATGTGGAAGCGGACATGGTCGCTGGATTCAAAGATGACATCTGCATCCGCTGCATTGACTATGCGTAAGTAAGTATCAGTGATTAACAAGGTACGTAGACTGGAGGATGATACTGTACATTTTCCTGAGGTAGAGGAAAGGGCATGGTAGGTGGTCAAGGAATGCTCAAAAAATATGGACAACTTGTGGGCTTTTTGAGCGGTGGACATTTCCAATGGTATGTGCCTGCAAAGCAGGCGGACGCCAATCTGCGCCAATGGGAAAAGAACGCGTCACGTGTCACATGACAGTTACGGTGCGATCGCGTGACGGGTTCGAGTTGAAACGCGATCTACTTGTTGTTCTAGGTTGCGCAGAGCCCGGCATGGCACAAATTCTGCGCGAGCCTGTCAACATCGTCTCTAAGTATCTCCGCACCTCTCCTGTGCGAGCAAGACCCCCAGGGAGCCAGAACAGAAATCATGGCACGCTGGCGCCTCCTCATTTTCCAAAGTTTCACGACGATCGGCCGGTCCGCCAGGAACAAGAGGAATCAGACAGCGAAATCGAAGTCTTTGGTCCATTTTTAGGTTCAAAAAAAGTGGAAACAAAAACAAGAGCCAAGACAGCTATTGTGGCGGGAGCATGTATCCAGGGTGCCACTGACCCAGAGCACAGCCCTGGTGTCCGACCGTACGCCACGGCACATCATATCTCGTATTATTTAATCCTCACAAATTCGTAGACTCCATCAATTCTTTCCTGACGAACCCTCGATATCCGCACCCCGTGTTAACAAACCTACTAGTGTCTCCTCGACTTCGTCTCGAACCTCAAGCTCGACTTTGACTAAACGAACTTTAAAGCCTGCTCAGAAGCTAACCGCAATGGCTTCAGCGACCTCCACCGCTTGTGTTACCACTTTGCTCGCAGTGTCAGAACCTCCTGCACATCTTCCAGTCTACTCCTACAAGGACTACACGGACCCAAAATGCTACGTCGCCTACACGCGCGACGTTGACGAGGCCGACGATCTCATCGCGGCGCTCAAACCTGGACCTGTTGCTTTCGACATGGAGTGGTGTTTCTCTGCCAGGAAGGTACGAAGGACGGCCGTTGTTCAAATCGCCGATTCGGCGGGGTTAGTGGTTATTGTGCATTTGTCTGCGATGCCGCGTACGTTTTTGTGATGTTGTTTTTTTTCCTTGAAATCGATTTTTTTTGTTGTGTACAGGGTTTCCGAAGGCGCTGCAGGTGTGTTGTTCAAGCCTTATCGGAAGGGATTGAGATCCCCCCACTCAATAGCGAGAAATTCTAGGCATTGTTAGAGAACCCGGCGATTCCGAAGTTGGGTGCCAATATAATGGGTGAGTAGTTAATTCCATCAACGAACGTCTAATCATGGAGTTTTGCGATAGGTGACGGAAAGAAACTTTTCCGTGATTATGGGGTCCTGGCGAAGAACCTACTTGAACTCGGGGTTCTTGCTGTTGCCTGGGATCCTGCGCACAGCATCACACGCAAGATCACTAGTCTTGCGAAGGTATGTCTCAACCTACCAAAAAGCTCAGCACCCGTCGACTCATACGCCATGTATACATAGCTCACCGCGAGCTACTGCGGCAAAGAATTGGGGAAGGGAGCTGAACGCACGAGTAACTGGGAAGTGCCAGAGCTCAGCGAGCTCCAGAAACATTGTACATCCCCTTCTTCGTCATCGATCCTTGTACTCACTGTGTCATCTTGCAGACGCAGCGAATGACGTGCACTGCACAATGGAGATATTCAAGCGCCTGGCTTCGCTTGCTGCACCTGCAGCCTTGGACGTACCTGCCGGTGCCGACGTGGCGTGGTACCTGCCTAAAGACATGGAGGAGGTCGAGGCAGGGAGTGAGCCGATGAGGCTGCAATGGCGTCGTGCGCACAGGCTGTGGCATGAGACGGGGATGGCACTGGAGAAGATGTGTGCTGAAATGAGGGTGAGGAAGGAGGGTATGCCGGATGAGGGGCCGTTGAAGCGCTCCACAGTGATGTATGTTTTTTCTCTTCGTGTTGGGGGAGCGTCAGGCTGAAGCGGATGAGGATAGATCGTATGTGATTTATGCGTTGCAGGCGGACCCGAAGTTGCCGTTTGATATTGAGAAGTTGAGAAGGTTGGTGTTGATGGATGCGTCGTCGTGGACAAGGCATCGCAGGTGGCTAATTGATAGGGCGCTGGAGATGCAGGCGCGGCTTGTCGTGTGAGAAGGGGCAAGGTTGCTGCGGGTCAGCGCGAGTGGAAATTGCAGAGAGAGATCTAGATTTACAGCTTAGGCTTTATGTATCGTTTCATTTATGGGAAATTACAAAGGGATTTAAGGAAAAAATTAGGGTTGGTTCTGTAATGGTGGCATTTGCCGTTTACATAGATATCTACTGATATCCTCGGGGACCGCATAGCGTTTCCGTGCCCCTTCTCTTGCACTTTTGATCAATTGATCCCATAAGTATAAGTTTTGAGTCCTCATACGTACAGTATTTGATGAAAATGGTAGGTAGAAATTTGTCTTTGTGATCTTACAAGTTTGAGCTTGTAAAGCCGATATGAACATGTTGCGGCCAATGTTAATGATGTTAACGTGCCGTGAAAGATATAGCCATCAAGGACAGGCGGACCACATGCATACTTGCTATCTGGAAACAGCTAGCTAGCTAGTATATAAGATTATTCTATTTTACATGCAGTTGCATATCAAGTTACTTCATACTAGCACGGATGCTGAGTATCAGACAGGCACTGCTTTGTACTTGTACGTGTTGGTGACGACCTCCTTGTCTCTGAGCCCCGAACTTGTCAAACTGAGCTGGGCTGACTACTCCATTCATTCGAGCTGGCATTCCCATCAGTGTTTGACAAGTAGTCCTCATGCGCATGCTCGGCAATGAGAGAATATCATGTGGTTTGCCATCTTCAAGCGCAGGCCAGCCAGTCGCTTGCAAACAAGGATCAAAGTATTCGGCCAATGCCTCGTGACTGGCGAGTTCCGGCGGGGCTATGGAAGCAGGGGGCCCGCTTGCTACAGGCAAAGGGGGACGTGGAACGCTTTGCTTCGCAGCTGTTGTTCTCTCGAGCATCAACTCTGTTGGAAGGTGGGACCTATACGACACAATTAGTCCTCAGTCTTTGCTATAACAGACTCTATTGTAGCACACCTATACGACACAATTAGTCTACGTGTTTATGGTAAGTATAAGTTTGGTCGTATAGTAAGTAGCAAGTGCTTACCCTCAGTCTTTGCTATAACAGACTGAGGGTATCGATATCGTATTCTACTATTTATATGTCTACCTCGTCCATTGTTCCTCGGTAAAAGTGGTGAGTGCTTTGTTCTTCACTGGTCCGTGCGTTCCTGGCCCATGCTCACGGTGTTTGTTACAAAGCGGATCGCAACACTCCTCCTCACCGTGAGCATCGGTCAGACTCCTCCTCGCGTGGGATCGTTCATTCCAAGAATTGCGCGTAGTTTAGAGAATTGGGGAGCATGCAGCGCTTTGGTGAATATATCTGCGACGTTGTCCTTCGTATTTATGTACCGAATCGTGATGTCCTTGGATGCGACACGTTCACGCAGGAAGTGATATTTGATGTCGACGTGCTTGACACGCTGGTGTAGCATCGGGTCTTCAGATAGGTTTATAGCGGAGTTGTTGTCGCAAAGAAGCATTGTTGGACCTGTCGGGGTGTATCCAATCCCTGTCATCATTGCACGTAGCCAGATACATTCCTGGGTGGCTTCAAAAGCAGCCATGTATTCTGCTTCGCAAGACGAGGCAGCGACTGTTCGTTGTTTGCGTGTCGACCATGAGATGACGCCTGATCCCAGAGTCCATGCGTACCCCCCTACACTCCTCCTGGTGTCCAGGCAATTAGCCCAGTCGGAGTCTGTGAATCCCAATAAGTCGATTGGTTGTTTCCCACCAAGGGAAAGTCTCAATGTACGTGTCCCCTTTAAGTAGCGGAGAGTCCTGATGGCCGCATTCCAATGAGTCTGAGTGTAACAGTCAAGGTACTGTGATAGTTGTTGTACGGCGTACTGTATATCTGGGCGAGTGGATACTGCAAGCCATAGCAGGCCTCCTACCAGGCGACGGTAAGGAATGCGTGCAATTTTTTCGCATTCGTCGGGGGAAAGTTTTGATAGATCGGCACGGTGCAGTTTTGTTCCCGGGTCCATGGGTGTTGATAGAGGGTTTGCATCTGACTGTCCGAATTGCTGCACCAGTCTGTCAATTAATATGGTTTGTGAAAGGTGTACCTGACGTGCATCATGGTCCCAGGTTACCGCAATGCCTAGAATGTGTTTGGGTGTGCCTAAGTCCGCTATTGTCCAGATGCTCGACATCTCCTTTTTGAATTTGTCATTGGCGGCTTTAGAGCTGGCGATGGCGAGGAAGTCATCTACGTGGACACTCATGATCACTGTGCCTGTCATATTTTTCCTGTAATATATGCATGGCTCGCAATCTAGCCTTGTGAACCCCCACTGCTTCATGTGACCGTCTAGAGTTTTGTTCCAAATTCTGCCTGCCTGTTTCATGCCGTACAGCCCTTTTAGTAGTCGACAGACCCAATTCTCTTTACTGTATTCCTCAAAACCCCTAGGCTGCTTCATGTAGACTGTTTCCTCTTCTGGTAAGACGCCATTGAGGAACGCCGTCTTGACGTCGATTTGATTCGCATTCCAGCCTAGTGATGCAGCCAAGTGCAGTAGAATCCTCCACGATTTCGCGCGTGCTGTAGGTGAGGTGGTTCGTGTATAATCTCTACCATATACCTGGTTAAAGCCTTGTACCACGTGGCGTGTTTTGAACCTGATGATCTTCCCCATCTCGTCACGCTTAATTGTGAAGACTGGCCGCCCCTTGAGTATTTGATGGCCATGGGGAACTTCCTCTCGTGGTACTAACTTCCACACTCCCATCTCCTCCAGTGAACCCAGTTCCTCTCAATAAGATTGTTCCCATTGATGGCTATCCGGAGAAGCCTTGGCTTCCTCCCATGTTTGCGGAGTTTTGAGATCGGATTGAGGGTCCAGGTACGGTTGGTCCTCAATCGCATCCAGCGCTGACAGAATGTGGTCAAGGTCTTGGTGAATTGCATTGTTTTCAGCCTCCCTCCGTCGTTCAGCTCGGTCCGCTCTCACACGTTCGGCTGCCTCTTTCGATTCTCTGACTGCCTTCTCCACACGTGTCTCTGGTCGGTTGTCGCTATTTACCTTCTTGGTTGGCGTAATTGTCCTTGTCGATCGTCGGACTTGAGGTGCTGGCACGGGTGGATCTGCAGTGGCATCTGGTTCTTGGGGGTTGGGCAGGTCAAGGTGTGTGGTTCCGGGTATGACTGGTAAGTCATTTTGATCGTCTTCATCGGAATTGGTGGGGTTCAGTAATGCAGTTGTTGCAATAGAGTTCATGGTTGTTGGTGTATTGGGTAGTAAATCGCTTGCATGGGATAGCTGTTGGGGATTCAGCGGGGATGGTAGCGCAGTTGATTCATCGTTATGGCTTTCAATAAAGCGCACATGATACAAGCTGTATACTTTCTTCGCATTTTGGTCGTAGCACCAATAGGCCTTTGAGTTTGGGTCGTAGCCAATAAGTACACACTCAATGGACCTTTTGAATATCTTGGGATTATGCTTGTTGAGAATCAGCACAAAGACTTGACACCCTATTTCACGAATGTATGAATAGTTTGGTCTCTTTTGATACCAGATTTTGTCGGGTGTAACATTGTGTATTGCTGAAGTTTTTGTTTTCCCATGGAGGTGAGCAGCTGTCAGATAGAATTCGTCCCACAAGAAGGGGGGACAGTTGGCTGCTAATCTCATTGTCCGTGCCTTTCCCATTAGTGTTCGGTGCATGCGTTCTACTCTGCCCATGTGCGCTGACGTGTAAGGAGCGCCAACTTCAAGTATGATACCTTTTTGTTTATACCATTTTTTGTGCTCTTCTCCGTTGAGTTCCCCATCCCGGCCAGTTTGTAACACTTTTAGTCGCTCCCCGACCTCATTTTCCCATGCCACAATCCAGGCTTTGAGTTCTTCAAAGCCTTCATCTTTGGTTTTGAGAGGTATTGACCAGGGTTTATTTGTAAAATCATCGACGACATTCATGATGTAGTTATTACCCATTCTGGATGTAACTGCCGCCGGTCCTGTTAGGTCCACCCAAATCTTCTCCAACCTCCTCGTTGCCCTATGTCCCATCCCTTCCTCTCTCTCCTTTGGTACCAATGTTCTGGATTGCTTTCCGAGGATGCAATGGTTACACTTGGGAGGTTTGGAGAAGAAGGATAATAGCATACCTTCAATCATGCCTGCACATGCCATTTGTAAGATGGATTGATAGTCCGCGTGGCCAAGTCTGAGATGCCATAATTTTAGGTTGGGTGCCGCATGAACAGTGAGCGCATGGGGTTTGATGAGATCCAATGCATAGAGGCTACGTTTTGGGAGAAGCATGCCAGTGGCGACGAGATTTCCACTGTCTTTCTCATTTAGAGTAACCCCAGCATTGTCGAAGGTGGTTAGGATCCCGTTCTGTCATGCCAACTTGCCCACAGATAGGAGGCGTACCGTTGATTTGGGAACATGGAGTACGTTGTCGAGTTCTAGGTGGGTGTGCTCACTTGTGTGTAGTTGAATTGTACCCATACCTGTAGCCGCAATGCAGGAACCCCCTACTCCATGGATGGGTTTTTTGTGGATAGGATTGAGAGTGACAAAGTCAGTGGCATCTGGGGAAATGTGGACTGTGGCGCCTGAGTCTAAGAAGAAAGGATTTGTCTTAGTCTCGCATGATAAGGTGAGTTCTTGTTCAGGATCGTGATTGCACTGTTTGTTCCAGTCAATGTTAGCCTTCATCTCCTCCTCAAGCACGATCCAAGCATCAACCTCCAGATCTTCAGCTGACATCAGCGTTCCTGCCAAAGGGAGTTCATCGGATGCCAGCCCAGCAAACTCCTGTTTTGGAGGAGGGCCATTTCCTACCGTTGTGCCCTTTGTAGCCAGGTATGCTGCTATGGTCTCAGAATCGCCCTCCAACGTAAAGGCACTGCCCCCAGCAGGAGTGAAAGTGATCTTCGTGACTTTCTTGTTCCTCTCCTTTTTAATGTTCTCATAGTGTGCGAGGCGTGCCCTCTTTGATTCCTCCGCGGATTTCCCCTCCATGCCTCCTCCTTCCAAAATGCACCAGGGTGCGGTGTGACCAGTGTAGATGTGTGCCGGTCGCTTTTGAGCTTTGCAGGCTGAGCACGTGAGGTTGCTCCCCCAGATTGGTTTGGCGGCGAAGGCATTTAACTCAGACTCCGTGTTTGCAGACCCAGTTTTGTCTGCTTCAATCAAAGTCTGCTCTCCCTCCAAGAACTGCCGAATCTCTGTTGGACCATACTTGGTCATGCTCCCGGCCTGTCCCAGGTTGCGTGATATAATCGATCGCAGGTGGGAGAATGATTTGTCCGAAAGAGCAGATAAAACGGCGATGGACTTCAGTAGATCCTTGGTCACATCTCCGGCATCAAACACGCGATCTATTTTCTCGAAGATCATGTCGACTGTCTTGGTGAGGGGTTCAGTGGAGGAGCACTTCGTGGTGAGGGCCTCCTGCAGGAGGCGAACCTGTTTGACAGGTGCAGCGCCACCGTGTCATCCCTTCAGGTATGCCCATAGGCCAACAGGATCCTCCTGTTCAGCGCATAGCTTCTGCTTGGATGCAGATATTGCCCGTTTCAAAAATGAGCATGCCAGGCATCTGTTCAAAGCCCACGCGTGACTCGCACGTGGTTCATACGTCGGGTGAGGAGGAGGAAGTGGATCAAAGACATAGTCCCACAGCTGGACCATAGTAAGTTCCAGCTTTATCACGTACGCCCAGTCAGTGTATTTACTGTCATCTTTGTCGAGGACGTGTCCTGCCCAGGATGACGTTATCTTGCCAACGGGGATCACGGTCAGATTATTCAAGTTGTCGACCAGTTTCATCTCAGCCACCCGAGTTGCAGTGAGTTGGGGAGGAGACGCTTCAGTTGTTTCACCAGTTGATGTTGGTGGCATGTTAGACTCTGGTGTGGAGGCAAGAAATCTTTAGGACAAGAGATATCCCAGATACGCGTTATTGGCGTCAATCAGGGGCAAGTGAGGTCGGATGCTCTATCCAGCAAAAGCAAAGTAAGCAATGTGTTTTTGCTCGCGGTGTCAGATATAGGTCTTAAAGCTTCAGAAGTCAAGACAGCAATAGCCCATAACCTGTTGGAAGGTGGGACCTATATGACACAATTAGTCCTCAGTCTTTGCTATAACAGACTCTATTGTAGCACACCTATACAATACAATTAGTCTACGTGTTTATGGTAAGTATAAGTTTGGTCGTATAGTAAGTAGCAAGTGCTTACCCTCAGTCTTTGCTATAACAGACTGAGGGTATCGATATCGTATTCTACTATTTATATGTCTACCTCGTCCATTGTTCTTCGGTAAAAGTGGTGAGTGCTTTGTTCTTCACTGGTCCGTGCGTTCCTGGCCCATGCTCACAGTGTTTGTTACAAAGCGGATTGCAACAAACTCTAGCTTTGTGGGGTCCTCTACTGGATCAGATTTCGCTTGTTCAGCCTTTATCCACTGTTTCACAATAGCAATCGCTGTTTCAACCCATCGTTGTATAGGAGCAGATGATAACTGGAAGTTATTACTGTTGGGCTTATCACATCTTATCACATCACACAGCCACACTAGGGTCACCACTCCATTATCCTGGCCACTATCACAGTTGCATTATCTCGACACATATCACAGTGTGAACAATGAATCCATTGTTCACATGCACTATATATATATGGACTCTCCATAGATAGAACCCTCAGCCGCTTATACCAGACTGAGGGCACATTACTTATAAACTATACCGACATACAAGTCACTGACTGTACTCATAGAATAATACTTACATATTGTTCTTAGGTACAGTTCTCAATATAGTCGCTTATACCAGACTGAGGAATAATAATACTTACATATTGTCCTTGGGTCCATCTAGTTAGAGTCTGGATTCCAACAATTACCAATGTAATCATTGAGCAGGAAGAGATACTTCCAGGCTTCACCACCTCTATAATCATTGTTGGAAAGACGCTCCCCATGGTTGAAAACAGTCTTAAGAATGTACGATGTGCATACAATGTGAGCTCTGTTCTATCATGGGGCAGGTAGGGCAGCGCATTGTAGATGACAAATGATTCCATGTCATCCTGGATCTTGTGAGCGGTATGATGCCCAGTGAGTAACAGGCTTGACATGAATTCCCAAGTTTCCTACCAATATGCTGTATGTAAGGCTGTGACTTGCAAATCGCAATGCGGCGCATCAGTAGTACTGAGAACAGAATGTATTATGGTAATACGTAGGTATTTATGAATATAACATACCTGAGAACAGAATAGACTAAGATAAAAAGTATGTAACGCTACTGACTCCAGGATATGGGGGCGTAGACACGTGTATATTGTGACACTCACCCCCTACTTGTAAGGCCATGTAAGTAAGAGGGAAATGAAAAAAAAAAGAACCAAGGATCCAAGTCCGCCCCCTACCCTTGGTTTCTTCCACATTGCCTCTTTCTCCAGGGTTTCTCAGCCTTCCTAAACTCCTGGGAGGGCATGTAGCATATCATACTCCTTAAGCCATTTGTCCTCGTTCACATCGTATTCTTTCCACTGCACCAGAAACTCCTTCACCTCTCCCCTTGTTGTTTGTTCCCTCAGGATCCGCTTGATCTCCACTTTGTCACCCGTGTCCATCTGCACTGGGGGCGGGGGCTCCTGTCAATGCCCCAGAATCGTGTCTTCATGTGCGGGAACCAGGCAAGAGATGTGAAAAATGTCGTGAATCGACCAACCATCTGGCAAATCCAAACGGTAAGCAGTATCAGACAACTTCTGGGACACCTTGAAGGGTCCAAACCGCTTGAAGTCCAGCTTGTGGTTGGGTCAATCTGAGCGTAAGTCTGCACGTTCCAAGAATACCCTATCCCCAATCACATAGTCTGGCACTTCATCAACCCACGCATCATAAAAACGTTTCATCCTCACCGCCGCTAGCTCCAGAAACCCCTTCAAGTCTTCCTGCACCTTGCAGATCTTGTCAAGTCTCACATCAGCTTTTGGCACCATTTGGGAGTTGACTGGGTCCACCAAAAAGCTGGGATTGTAAGTGTACTCTGCATTGAAGGGCGACATGCCTGTCACCATGCTCATGCAATTGTTGTAAGCAAACTCAGCACAGGGGAGCCAGTCCATCCAATTGTCCTGGTAATAGTCAATGAACGCTTGTAGGTACACTTCCAACTCCTGGTTTATGCGCTCCGTCTGCCCATCTGACTGTGGGTGGTGGGCCAAAAACAATGCATGCTTTATCCCAAACTGCTCCCAAATCCTCCGCATGTATTGCACCACAAACTAGGGACCACAATCTGAGATAACCTTTTTGGAGTACCATGGAGACACCAAACATGTTCTATAAACGCATTGCACATTGCTGCCACATCATCCATGGAGTAGGTGCCAATGAAGTGTGCTTGCCTTGTCAACTTGTCACACACCACTTGGATCATGTCAAAGCCTCTGGACAGGGGAAGGGTTCAAGCAGTGATTGGAGTCAAATGTCTTAGCATCCATGATGAGTGTGAGCAAAATGTGAGTCAGAGGTCAAATAATAAAAAGATTGCCACTCACATTCAGCCTCATTGTCATTTATCTCAAGCACTGGTGCCTCATAATGTGGAGAGGATGTACATTTGAGCTTTTAGGCCTTCAGCCTGCATGTAGAGTCATAGTTGCAGCCTTCAAAATTGGGGCTTTAGTGATACATTGACAGGATGAGAAGAAAGCAGCAATAAATTAAGAAGAATAATCAGGACATACCTATGACTTATCTGATACTTTCCAATCAGAATAGTAGATCACTGCAAATTGTTCAAGCTTCCAATGATTCTCAGCCAGTCAAAATTCAAGAAATTCAGCCAGCATATAGTGATTGTAAAATTCTTGTGCTTCATTTGTTTTCTTCTTCCATGAGGATGGATTACTTTTGTGCTGTTTCAGCTTATTCCAAATCATCTGGGTGCCTTTGGTGATTTGCTTCATGTGAATCTTTGAGATTTTAATACCATCTGCATTGGTGAGAAATCCTAATCTTTCCATGCACCTCCTCTTATTCCTTTACCTCTTGACCTCCTCAAGCCATTCTGACTCCCTCAATACAGGACCTTTGTTGGAATTAGATAGCCTAAATAAAAACAACAATGTTACTCCTGAGTCCCATGTAAGTGACTGTTTATTCACTGTCCCCAAGAACAACAATGTTATTCTATGGTATAGTAATTGGTTAAGTGACTGAGGGTTCCTTTTGTCATGAGTTCCATATATATGTGCACAGACAATTGGACCACTGCCTGCTATGCAATAATGACAATGTGATATTATGGAGAGTATAAAAACTGGCCAATGTGATATATGATGGGAAATAATTACATCATAGTTAATGGTGTTTTGATTTGACATGGTAACAATATTCAGGTAATCTGCTTAATTCTCATACTTGAGTGTCTTGGTAGGTACACAACCAGTCAGAACAAGCATTCCAAGAATGGTAGGTGAGCATACATTACAGGATGATTGTTGTATGATGATGAATAATAAATCACTACTTTCTCATGCAGTAATGAGCCCATTGTCTGACTCAGCACATTTTAGGCCAAATGCTCACTACCTAGCATGACTTCCTATTGGCAAGACTACTGATCCCCCTACCAACTCTGTTTACAGCACCATAGGCCTGGCAGTACCATCCAGCATAACTCTCCGGAGTCACATGACAATTCTCATGCACTAGCCAGACTTGCCACCCACACTCCATTATTCATGAACACCTACCTTTAAATGACCCCTTTCCTTCACTAATGCTCTCAGCCTCTTTCACAGATATAGCACACACCAGTCACATGCCCCATCACATAATCTGTAACCATGTGCCAAACATACCCAATGGCTGTGAATGGTTTTTCTTTTCTTTTCTCTCTTGATGACAACATGTGACTGACAGCTGGCTCACTCTGCTACTCATAGACATGCTAAATGATAATTTAGGACTTACACAGTTCATGACCCATACACAAGACTGATACCTTGCATGCTCCCTAGCAGCAAGCCCCTGGCTCACTGCTTGCATGGCCTCACACAACTTTTATTCACTACATTTATGGTATCATTGATGGACTTTTACTTACATTTCCCTTAATAGCAACCATTAGAGTTCTTGGCAGCCCTTTTCACAGGTTACTGCTGCCTTAGTATAATACTATACATTTTTGTCACTAGCCACCATTGAATTACCACCCATGTTCTATACCCTGGCACTTCAAATCTCTTACAAGACTCTTGTTCCATTAGGGTCTTCTTAACATGTTTTTGTCACTAGTGCTAATTTCTTAGTGCCTCATTATTTTCATCTCATCTCTATGGTACTATTTGGGTACACTCTTGTTATTAGCACCAATGCTTGGTGCCTCATCTTTCCATCTACATGCCTAGCAACTATGGCTAGGCTTGTTAAGCTAAGTACTTTGTTTTTCACCACTCCCTTTACTGTTGCCACTGGTTGCCACTGGTTGCCACCTTACCTTTTCAACCTTCTTGCCACCTTTAGACCTCAACTCTCTGCACTAGTTACTGGAACCTGTCTGGGACTCCCTCTCACTTTGAGAGCCCAACACAAAACAAGGCTAAGTGCAGCCTATCCAGATAACATTTAGCTCAATAAACAGATGTTAACAATTACAAGTTCTTCAGAAGTTTTTGTGATGACACAATTATCTATATAATTACATGTTGTTTATAAGTGAGATATCAAGAGTGTCATACTGGCTTGGTTAATTGGGAACAACTGCTGAGTATAACTGGTGTAAAACATTGTTGCTTTTGTTAGCTCTTCAGGCCCAGTAAGAACTGGTTCTGGGGCTTTTTGAGGCTTTCTGGAGGCTGAAGTCAATTTTTGAGTCAATCCAACCTCAGGCAGAATTTAGCTAAAATTGAAATGTAAACTCTAATTAGTGTTATTATGTCAGCTATCTAACTTGGAATTTGATGGATATCAATGATATATATATATATCAATGCACACTGGCAGCATTGTGTTCCAAGCTTTTTTCAACACACTCCTCTCATCATTGCTACCAAGCTGTGCAACTGCACTACCTGCTGTTGCACTCTGGTGTCCGTAAGCACCTTTCAGAGACATTGTGACCAACTCAGAGTCCAGCCAAAGAACACCTATTCTTACATCAATTGGCTTCAGAGCAGTGGTGTTGACAATCAAAGGCATGCTTCCTCCAGCCCAAGAAATTCTGAAAATGAGGTAGAAGATATAGAAAGATCAGAGACAAGGAAATGGCCATGCCTAGTATGTAAGGCTGTCAATGACATTACATGTAATATGCACATATAATATACAGCTTTCACCTGATAAACATGAGGATGGGTCAGAGGAAGGCTTTTCTGATGTAGGACAACTTCAACAATACCAAGATGAAATGACTCATATCACTGGCATTGAGCATGCCGGATCTGGACAGGAATCTGATTCTCATGCCAAAGAGCTTTCTGGCCCTGCAGATTTTGATGAATCTATCTTTAATGATCTTATTTTTGATAAACCTCTCTTTGATGACTTTGAAGAAGATGATTATAAGACTGTTGCTGCTGCTACTTGTGCACATGCACAGATAATAGAACTCAGGATGTACCTTTTACAGGTACAGAAGAGGAGGAATTGTTATCTGAGGCTTGCATTGAGAGTTTCTGCATCACACAAGAGTACATTTGTTTAATACAAAATGCCAAATTAGATGAGGACAAGCTTGACAGTAAAACTCTAAATCATCTTCAAAATCCCATTGAAAGACCTCTTAATATCAAAATTTAAAAAGTTATCAAGGTGCTTGACAGCCCTGAAGATAATGGTAATATGGTATATGATGATGCTTTTTGTAGAAGTAAATTTATTGAATTTGCAGAGCAAATCCAAATCACTGACAAAGATACAATGGTCTCATTCTCAATTGATGGTGTGCAACTCTATCAGAACAAAAAATCTAATACTTGAATTGCTGGCTGGAAGGTTGAAAGCTACTCATCTGATCTACACTTCAAAGAGAAAAAGTGGCTTCTCTCTCATATTATTTCTGGTCTGCATAAACCCAAAATTATGGACTCATATGCATTTTGACCTTTTTATTATTTCTCTGCTTTACAACATGAGAATGATGGTCAGGGTTTGGCAGTTTGAGATGCAAAGAAACAGAATGTCATTTATTCACATTTTTTTGCTCTGGCCATAGCTGATGCTGTTAGTGTTACTGAACTTGATGGCCATGTTGGACACAATGGAGCACAAGACTCCTGGCTTGGCTGTGGAATGAAGAGCTGACACAAGCCAAATAGTAGACACTATTTTGCTGCACATCTCAGGCCTAATAATTACACTGTTCAGGACTGCAATTACCCAGACATCAATATTCAAGATCAACAGCCTCTCTCAGTTGATGTATATAAAAAGAAAACATCCATACACTGATTAGCTTTGAAGATCAAGCTACTTATGAGCAAAACCAAAAGACCACTGGACTGAGCAAGCCTAGCATTCTCAGTGGTCTTCTTCCTGAGTTAACTATTCCAGTTTCTAGTTGTTTTCCTTTTGACCTCATGCACCTTCTGCCAAATCTCTAGTAGTTACAAGGCCAGAGAATAGTTTCTTTATATCTAAGGACTTGGTCTGCATTCTTCCAAAACATCTACTACAAGCTTATTGAAAGAATTTCTGCAGGCTTGTAGCTGCTATCTGGATTTTTTGTTCAATGGCATATCACTGAATCACAGATTGCTCAAGGACACTCACTACTTGTTCAATTTATTGAAGAGTATGAAAACCTTTATTACAGCAACAAGTTGACTGGCTTCAAGTCTGCCAACCTTCAATTCATACTCTAATTCATTTGTCCTCTAAAACATAGCAAGTTGGACCTGGGGCATACTACTCCCAGTTCACTATAGAGTGAATGATTGAAAGTCTTGGAAAAAAGATTAAACAGCTCTTTAAACAGCTCTCAAGTCCATTTGCCAATCGCTCTCAGCATGCTTTACTTCAATTGCAAATCAATGCTCTTCTGAATCTATATCCTAATCTTGAAGTCATGACTCAGAAATCTCAACCATTTGTTCCTCCTCCTCCTGCTGGTCAGCCACACCTTCTATCTTGTCAAGATAAATATCCTCAATGTCTTGAGAAATTGTGTAATGCTGAACAAATTGTAATATCTGAGGAACAAAGAGGAGAGGCAGATGGCTGCTCTTGTTAAGGCCTTGAGGAAGAGCATGTTGATAGGGAGAATGTGAGCATGTAATTCAAAAACATCATCTGCAGCTGTGCTGAGGGTGCTGTGATAGTTTTGGTGGCCTTTCTCTGTGCATTGTTTAGCTTCTTAGTCACAGCTGATGAACCTGTGCACTTGGGTTTGCTACAGAGTGAACCAGAGTTGGTGGACCAAACATTAGCTGCATATGTGAGAGCTAGGACTACAACAGTATTGTCAAGTTGTCAAATGAAGTGTGGGGGCATGCCTTCTAATATTCTGGACAGGCAGCTAACCTCCACTATGTTGCATTTACTGCTACCTTCTAGGAATGGGCTGACCAACAGAGTTTGGGGTCAAAGATGACTTCAAGGTATCTGTAGGACTGGACCATCAATATTTCCTGCATTGTGCCCAGAGCATCTGCTGTATTGTTGTTAAGGATTAGGTCAATGGGTGGGGCATTGTGCTGAGAGCAAGGAAAGTCCGTGAGTGCTAGTTTAGACAATTCAAAGAAGGAGCAGTAAGAATTTGACCAGTCAAAGGTGCTCAACTATATCCTTTAGGATTGCATGAGTTTTGTCAAAGGTCTTCACAATAGCTAGAAGCATTGCATCATCTACTAAGCTGTACAACAATTTTTTTCTTGTGATGCAAAAGGGCTGTATAGAAAGCATAGAAGATCATAGACAGGAGACAGCCCTGAGCAGTGCCATTGGTAACCTCAAGCCAATTTGATGTGAAATCATCAAATTTGAGGTGCATATATTGTTTGGACAGCATGCATTCTGTCAAGCAAACTAGACTCTTTGAGAAACCACAGTTTTTCATAGTGTGTACCAGCTGTTCCCAAACCATGTTCAGAAATGCACCCTGTTCATCAAGAAACAGAGCCAATGCTGCTGGGAAGGCCATCTTGTCTGAGTCATAACTCAAGAACTAGAGTATCTTGAATGCTAAGAGTGGAATCAATGGATAGGGCTGAAGAAGGAGTGTAGATGGAAGTTCTTGGTAGGGGAGAAATAAGAGTAAGAGAAAAGAGAGAAAGGCAAAACTGATGATTCCCCTGATAGATTAGGCAGCCAGTCAGAACTTTGCACAAGGAAGACATGTCAACAGGTATGTTGAGTTCATTCTTGTATTTGAACAATAATTCTATTCATCTTTGCAGATGACAAAACACCATCAAAGCACTGTTCCAAAGGCCATGACCAGACCAAATCCAGAAAGCACCAACAGAGGTCTTCTCCACCTGAAGGAGTGCCAGTATTTGAGATGATGAGGACAACTATAAGTTTGTGATTTTATTATTCAGTCTTTTATTAAATTGTATTCAAGCCCATGAGACATTGAACACATCTGAGCCCCAGCTTTCCACCACTGTCATGACCCGCCCCCACCCCAGACCGAACCCCAGGCCCGGAGCCATTACAGCCACCACAGCCACCCCCACCCCCCCTCCCCCCCCTGCAACCCCATCTAATGACCACACAACCTCCCACTGCCATCATGCAGCCACCACCGGCAATTGACCCATCACATGGCCATCACTATTGCCACTTGGCCATCACCAGCGCTCACCCCATCACGTGGCCATCACCGGTGATCGACCCATCATGTGGCCATCACCGGCAATCAACCCATCATGCGGCCGTCATCAGTGATCAATCCATCATCCTCGACCAACCGACACCTGCCCCGCTAGCACCCACCACCACCAATGCATCACTACTGACTGACACCCACCATAACCGACACCCGCCATGCCGACACCTGTCACCACTGACTGTTCCCACCCCCGCCTACCACGCCACCCTCGCCTGGGACATCCCACCTCCTGGGGCTGCTTCCCGCTCCCGTATTTAGTCATTGCACCTGTAGTTAGCTCAGTAGTCTTGATATTGCTAAACCTATGCCCCCATACTTTGTCTCATGTGCTTTGTCTTTATCTGCTCATGTTACTATCTCTTCTTGACTTATCCAATTCATTGATTTTGTCTCCAAATCTTGTTTTTGCACTAAGTCTTGTCTCAACCTATCATTTTGCCTTCGACTTAGCCCCACCCGCTTTTCTCTAAGTCCCCCAGACTTTGTCTCATTCCCATTTTCCCCCTTTGCCCATGCCCGGGACTCTCCAAGTCAACCCTGGCCGCCTTTCAACCCCAAACACTTAACCCCCTCGCCCCAGGACTCGCTTAAGTCCCCTGGAGCACATAAACTCGCCCCGGCGCTCCTCTCTCAGCGCCAGAACTCTCCCGGGACTTGTTCTAAGCTGCCAGTAGGTCTTGGCACGTGTGACTCGACGTCTAGTCTGCCTAGCAAGGACTCGCCTAGCTGTGTAGGCCACCGAGGTCAACGGAACCTGACAACCACCACTAACTTCACAGCCTGTCCCTTTAGCTGTGTCAACAACAACAAATGCATCTGGGTCCTACCTTTTACCACCACAAACTGATATTCCTGTACTGCTGCTGCTGCCAGCAATGAATATATCTGGGTTCCAGCTTTTAGCATCACCAACTGACTCCTCAGCTTTCCCAGAAATGACAATGAATGCATTCGTAACCCAGCTTCCATTGATACCAGCTTCATGGCCTGACATCTCTGTACTGCCACTGATGACAACAACAACAAACACATCTGGGCCCCACCTTTTTTGTCCCCCAGCCAGCACCTCCACCAACTATGTAGGATGCCCCATCCATGCCAATGACAATGATAGCAAATGTATGCACACTCCAGCTGGCACATCCACCAGCTCTGCAGGATGTATCCACTTTTTCAGCAGGTTCAGCTCTGCCTTGGTTCCATTGTCCAATGGTCTGTCTAGTCCTGAATCCTATGTAAGTCATTTTTATTTCATATTTTTCATGTACTTACTTGTTTAACTAGGAAAAATATTGTCATTCCTCCCCCATTGACTACAATTCCCAAAACAGCTGCTTCAAGTCAGCCCACTATTGCTAAGAAAACAAATTCAAAGCTACTCCAACCCAAAGAAAGTGTAACAACTGCTCAGCATGTAGGTGTCAAAGTCATAGACTACTTTACTAATATAGAAACCAAGGCTGACTGTTCCATGGCATGGAAGACATGTGATGCCAATACAAAAAAAGTATGCTTCATTCATCTTTCTGTTGAATTTCAATACATGCTTTGCAAGTATAAATACCAGGAGTTGTCAAAGAATTGCATGAAGGCCAAGAAGAACAGAAATCAACTGAATCCAACTCAATTGCAAGACACATTTTTGAACAGCACTTGATTTAATTTTGCAGTATGTACAACATTCTGAGTCATTGTATATCTATACTTACTTGAGGACTCTGTGACTTGGTTTGTGATTAGGCATGTGTGTATTATCAGCATCAGACTGTAACTGACTGTTTTAGTAGATTATAAATAGTACTAGAAATTGTAGAATCACCTGGAATAAATCCCTGGTACAATTCAGACAAGCCAGGTTGTAAGAGAATAGTGACCACAGATTCCTTTAGATAGCCTCAGAATAAAACCTGATTTTTAAAAACTGAGCACATCTGACCCAGAATCAACATGGACAGAATCAGCATATTCAAAGATTTCCAGACAACCCCAGAACCAGTTCTCACTGGGCTTCAGGACCTGTACAACCCAACTCAAACTGTCCTCAGGACAATTTTTGATGATCCTTTGAATATATTGCCAGATGTGAGGATATCAAATTGGCTACAGTAGATGGGTGATTACATGTCAGAGTACTTTCATTTAATGTTCTCAGAACATTTTTGGATATCCTTGAGATTAAATAGCCAGATATGAGGGTATTGGATTGCTACAGCAGACGAGTGATTTATTACATGTCATTTAGTTTCATCAATTCAACCTGTTCAGTATTCAAATTAGTCAGAGGGGTTGAGCTTGAACAAGGATATACATTCTGCAGTGTTGAGATATGCTTCCATTGCAATGGCTGCTTCTATGGTCCCAATTTGATACATGGTTTCGGATATAGTACGGAATTGATGTGCGTAAACGATCATGGCTGCACTTGCTGCATCGCCACTAGCATTGGGGCGATGTCTTCGTGTGTCCAGTTCAGCCTGTGTGAACGGTCCATAGTGCCTAATGATGAAGTAGGGGCCAACGGAGATAATCCACCCAATTCTTTAATCATATGGTACTACACCATTTTTTATGGCGGCCTTGACCTGGTCTGAAGCCTGTCTAGAGGCGAAGGAGAACCAGGCATCAACAGATCCAAGGGAGTAAATTGTGGAGGGATCGGGAAGATCTGCCATCAAAGGCAGGACAGGAGGCTTGTGCTCAAGACCCCCTTGAAGAAGGATTGAACCATTGACGAGTAGTCGGCCAAGTCCGCAATCAGGCGGATTTGCTCGTCGATCCTGAGGATTTTTAGGGTTCCACTTAAGACGCAATTGTGGAAACATAACCAAAGCGCCTCGTTGGCGAAGGTTCCGATGCTCTATGAGCATCTCGTTAATCACTCCGTAACCGATACTTTCATCGAGTGCTCCCTGAACCGACCTCAACGCGAGCTGTGTCAGATATTGATCGACTTCAGTTCCCTGTCAAGAAACATTAATATCGCTCTTCCAAGACATAACTACTTACCAGTGGAGATGCCATGATGGTCGCTTGAGCAATCGCGATTGTGACGTAATGCGGTTTTTCGGACTTTAAATTATCTTGATCAGACCGAAACCTCCATCGTTGTCAAGTTGTGAGCATATTGCGACTATGGTGAGTTGGGTCTTATACTTTTCTTTCTGACACTTACAGCGTTAGTCAGGCTCGAGGCGGTCCAAGATATGTATTTGGATATGGCCTCGACAGACTCAAGATTCAGGAAAAGATTCAGGAGCAACTGGGCATGAAATTTCCAGAAGACGAGACACGAAGAAAAATCACTCGCGTGGTTGACCTACTTCTAGAGTGTGTGGATTTGGATATAAATCCAATTGTTATGGGGGAGCTTGATGGGCGCTCGTTGATCGTCATCTCTTTTGGCGACGATGCTTTCAATGACAGTAGCGAGGAGTTGGAGAAGATGAATCTGCCCCCACCCGATTACCTCAAATGCTACGAAAGTCTGTTGTTCGGGCCTGCCGTGTTTGTATTTAGCCATTGGTGAGGTACAACAAAAACCATGTAATTCACCATGCGTGAACATATTCATCCATTCTTCACAGCTTCTCTCGATTCACAGCTCATCTTGCATCTGTGGTCGCTTATCTTCTGAGTCAACAAAGTGGTCTCGGCATGTCGTTCATTCTACGTTCATTATACGTTCATTTGGCTGCCGAATTATAGTCGTGTCCATTGAGTAGCCGATATGTAGCTTTGTAAACGAGTAGTAAAATCCATCGGGCAATTCATGCTGAGCTGGTTTACTCGGAGGGATTGTATTCCGCATTCCTTACTTATCGATTACCCGGTGTTGCACGCTCCTCAGTTGCTGTCCCTTTCAAGTATCGATAGTCGTACCCGAGCCATATATCGTCGTAGAAGAGCAAGACCTTTGACCGATAATGCTTCCATCTGTTACTGTGCATTAACGATGCCAAGAGGGGTAAGTAATCTTATATCGACGTACAATGTCAAATCAGCTTCTCAAAGCTTCTTAATCGGGCCTGATTAGATAGGCACAAATTAGGCGTGGAAAGGTTAAAACGTTAACGACCTGTACCAATAAATATATATATTGTTCGATAGAAATCGATAGAAAAAGGATCAGTGACAATGCTTGTACCTGTTTGCGACGTTCCCGAGGGATGCGAGCGCTCACAGAGGTTGGCTCAGGACTGTTGCCAGTGCATCAGTGTAGGTTGCTATGTGTATAATCAATACTAAGTAAATAAACAAATAATTGGAAAGAGAAGTGCGACGGGTTCACTTACAATCGGGGCTCCAGACGCACACATATTCAATTGTATTGGTCCAACACAGGGCTCTGCGCTACTTGCAGTTGATCTTGAAAAGGACGTGAAGGATTTTTAAAATACTTAGTGCATACATACACGTTGTGAACGAATATTGCAATTGAACGTTCAAATCATCAGATCATATAGTTATATATCGTTGAGGTCAACGAGAGCAATGGTAACTATTGACAGGCAGAACCACATGCATACCCACTATGTGTGATATGTCCTCCACAGATAGTTAGTATAGAGATACTTACATGTGGTATATACATACTGATAGGAGCGATGCGTAAACGCACTTCAGTGTAAGCATGCTGGAACAACTTAGGACATTCTGACCTCACAGCTGCGTCACACATTTACCTCTGTGGCAACACACGTGACTGCCGCCGCCTTCGTTTGCCTTATCCTAACTACCGCAGACAAAGGTGAGCCTTTAACTTACAATTAGATTATTTACTGATCCTAACTACCGCAAACGAAGTTGATTTTACCTGTCTTTCATTTTTTTTTGGCACCGGTGAAAATTTTCCAACCTTCGAGCCGCCGATTACCGTCGACGCCCACACCTCTGCTAACAAGACGGGCGGCGTGCGAGCAAAAGCACCTGACACTGCTGCCAGGCGCCCTACCAACCACCCCTCAACCTTCCGGCACCCTGGACCGACTTCAGGACACCAAAGGAAGAACCATCCCCCACGTCCAGTGATGCTGAGACATTGGCAAACCCCGTGCCCTTACCACCATCCAGCTCGTCTGAGTCTCTCAACTCCTCAGGGTCATTGTCTTCTGAGGATGATTTCACCCCTTCCCATCAAAACCGCCCTGAAATCAGAACCCTGGCACCTGTCACACAGCAATAGTTGCCACCAATCAAAAAAATATGTCCGCCACACTCGCATTTAACCCAGACACTGGCAACCAAAGACCTTTGGCTGAGGTCAGAATCACCAAGCTGAGAGAGTACCTGATGCTCACCAAGGGCTGCATGGATGATCATGTTTTCCAACAGTGGACAATTGCCTGTTGTCACTATCAGAAACATTCAGGAAAAAAGGACTCAGAAGTAGTCTCCTTTGTAGCTGATGGAATGCTTGAGCCCCACTTTGTCGCTCATGCAAACCAATCAAGGATTGACTGTATGACCCTTGATCAGTATTTCAGCAAGCTTCAGATGTTTGCTCTGCCTCACCGCTGGCAAAGCAAGGTCCACAACACCATCTTGGAATCATACCAGGGAGATATGTCATTTACCAACTGGATGGTGGTGCTGCAGAACCTCAATGCTTGCTTCAAAAACACCAGTTTGGAACACACACTGAGCAAGACCTCCTTTAAGGCACATCTCAAATAACACATGCATACATATCTCAGGAGAAAGGTGGACTATGAAAGGATCTCAGCTGGAGAATTAGCGGATTGGATCATGGAGGTCACTGAGTTAGATGAAGAATTGTTAGAGGAGAGAGCTAGGACACAAGCTATAATCAACACAAGTAACGCCGAATGAGCCAGCAAGTGAAAACCACTTGCAAAAAGAATTTCTGAACCCCCTTCCCATGTCTTGAGCACCTCATCAACAAACTCTGGAACCACCACACCATGAATCAAATTAGCCAAGCTCACAGATGAAGAGAAAAGGTTACTTGCTGAACACCAAGAATGCATGTGCTGCTGCACCTTCTATCGATGCATGCCCCATGAAGATCTCAAACTTGTGGCCCAACCCCAAGACCGCCAAACACCTAACCCTGGCCATGGCCATTGCTGCAAAGCCCAAAAGCATCACAGGACTTGCATATATGGAATCCACAGGCAAGGATGAGATCAGAAACAAGAACACAGACAACTCTTATATGTATGCAATTGAGTCTTCATCTCTAGACCCTCCCTTATCTGCACTGCACATGACAGTGACATTGGAGATGACAGAATCTGCCATTACTTCTTTTCCCTTAACTGTGCATGCAATCCTAAATAACAGATGTCTCTCCACAGTAATTAGCAAGGATCTTATCTCAAAACTTGGCTTGCAAAGATTCCTGCTGGCAATAACTTAACATCATTGATGCAGTCTCCATTAATGTGTACTGAATCTGTTTGACTAGAGGCAATGGTGGGAAACGGAGCATGGAAATTGAAGGTCTTCAAGGTAAAAGTAAACATTGGTCTCCCTGCACCCTTAAATTTAGGAATTCCATTCTTGTCTGCAAAGAGCCTGGTCTTAGACATTGAGGCACACACTGCAATCAACAAGTGTACAGGGTACAATATTGTGATTTCTCCCCCTCCCACAACTCCTGTCTCCAGTCTCTCCACCCTTAGCTTGCAAGTGTGTTGATACTAAAGCATTGTGTGGGGTAAATCATGCCACATGCACCACACCCATCTACTGTAAAGATCATGCTTTGCTGAGCCAAAATCATGGCCTTGATCAGAGAATGGATTGAGTGCCTGTCATTGAAAGAGCTGTTAGCCAAGAAAGACATCAAAGCAAAGCAGACCTATGTTGACTGTTTCCTCACAGAGCTCTCAAAGACCATGGAGGACATTCCAAACCACATATATCATTGGATCAGGCTAAATGACCCATCCAAGGTAGTGAATTCACATGGATATTCAGCTTCCAAAAGGTTTTATGAGCCATGGAAGAAGCTACTAGAAGAGCACTTAGCAGCAGGTCATCTATGCCCCTCCTCATCCAAATTTGCCTCCTCTGCCTTCTGCATCTCCAAACATCAAGATTGTGTCCCCAATGTCACAGTTCCTCCACAATGGGTGAACAATCACTGATGACTTAACTAGAACACAATTTGCAACAGTTTTTTACTTTCCAGAGTTGATGATGTCCTTGCAGACTGCTGAAAGAGGAAGATCTTTGGAAAAGATTGACATGACAAACACCTTTTCTCAAACACAAGTACACTATGACATTCACTTCACTGCCATCCACACTCCATGGAGTCTGTACAAATAGGTAGTGATGCACATGGGAGGTGCAACACATCTTCCACTCACCAACAACAAATGACAGATGCCTTACAAGAACTCCTTGGGACCATGTGCCACATCTATCTTGACAATATAATCATTTGGTCTAACACTGTGGAAGAACACCAAGAGAACCTCAGGAAGGTCATAGAAGCATGAACCTCTTTGCAACACACAGAAGTTGGTCTTGTTTGCTGCCAAGTTGCATTTTTTGGGACATATTGTCTTGCAGAAGGGCATTCAACCCAATTCCCATAAGGTAGACAAGATTACTGAGTGGCTCATACCCACTACAGCCACCAATGTCAGGGGCTTCCTCAGCCTTGCATGCTATCTCTCTCCATTCATTCCAGTGCTGGTGGAATACAAAGTGTGCTTACACTGCTCACAAACAAGGATTGCAACAAGAATTTTCCCACCTGGATGCAGAAGCACCAGGAAGCCTTTGATGCCATTTGCCACATGGTAACAATCTTGAAACACTGATGGTAATCAACTATGAAGACCCCTCCAAGAAGATTTTTGTCACTACAGACACCAGTGACTGCAGAATGGGCACCATACTGAGTTTTGGCAAAACTTGGGAGTCCATGCACCTGGTGGCATATGACTCATATCAGCTGAATGTGGCATAACAAAACTATCCCATCCACAAGAAGGAACTCTTAGCCATTGTCAAGGCCTATAAAATTGTTGCACTAGCCTTTTTGGAGTCATGGACTACTGCACACTTGAGTACTTTCAATCACAAGAACAGATGTCAGAGTGCCAGTCCCATTGGGTGATATTCCTGGCTAACTTTGATTTCAACATTATATATGTTTGTAGTAAGCACAACTTCACAGCAGACTCACTATTCAAGATGCCAGTGGTGGCATCAGATGCTGGCCTAGCAGCATGTGCGCTGGCCTACACTAGGTCTCCTCCAAGTCTAGGGTTGTTAGTAGCAGGAGCCCTCAAAATTGAATCAGACAAGGACTCACTCAGGGAGATTGTCATGGGATATGAGGACAACTCCTTTGCACAGCAGGTTTGAGATAAGTATAGAAGGAGCTCCACAAATTAACAGGAGTAAAACTGAAAATGTCTACCTTATATCACTCTGAGACAGATAGCAGCAGCAAACACACTAACAAGACCATAGTCCAGGCCATATGCTACCTTGTAAACTAGGACCAGAAGGGATGGCTTGCCACTTTGCCTCACATGCAATTTGCTATCATGAATACAGTCATCTCTTCAACAGGTTTCTCCTCATTTCAGCTCAAGACAAAATGCTCCCCATGAGTCATCTCATTTCTTCTGGCCAGGGCCTCAATAGATAAGAAAACCACACATGATATTATTGATTAATTACAAAAAAATATACAGGAAGCCCAAGACAACCTTCTGGCCACCAAAGTCCGACAAGCATATCATGCAAACAAGCAGAAGGCAGAGAAAAAGGTTTACAAAGTCAGTAACTTTGTAATGCTTGCAACCAAGCATTAATGCAGAGAGTACAAGTAGAAGAGAACAAAGCATGTTGCAAAGTTCATGCCAAGGAATGACAGTCCATATAAAGTGGTCACTTTCCTGAATGCTCTGAATACACATTGCACCTCTTCAATAACAAGAGATGCACCTTCCCAGAGTTCCATGCCAGTCTCTTGAAGCAATACATTCTCAACAATCCCTCTCTGTTCTCTGACTGAGAATACACTTGCCCCAGACTGGTTGTGATAGAAGACAGAGCAACTGACCACCACATCACTAATAAAATAATTGACAAATGCAGGCAGGGCTGAGAACAGCAATACTTGGTACATTGGGTTGGTTTCCCTCCAGAACATGACAAATGGCTGCCTTGTTCTGAATTGGACTAGTGCAAAGCTTTGGACAAATAGGAGGCCAAGAACAGAAAAAGTGTTTGATATGAGAGCAAGGTCACAGAGGAGGGAGGGGTGTAAGCATGCTAGAACAACTTACAACATTCTGACCTCATGGCTGCATCACACATTTACTTCTGTAGCAAGACATGTGACTGCTACTACAAAAGTTTTCTATCTCACCTTTGTTTGCCTTATCCTAACTACTGCAAACAAAGGTGAGCCTTTAACTTACAATTAGATTATTTACTAATCCTAACTACTGCAAACAAAGTTGATTTTACTCAATAAGCTCAATAAATTATACATTGTGCTGAAAATTGTAAGCATTGAACAAGCATCAAAAACAGTAAATGCAGGCATACCTCAAAAAGGAACTCAATGAGCCCACCACCACACATACTAGTTGACAAAGCCAAGCAGCCAACAAGGCCTTGAGAAAGTCCAAGGCATCAAACTAATGGAATCAAATCCCATCACCCTGCTACCAGCCTATCATCTCTGCTTTCACCCTCCTCCCTCAACCACTACAACCTATATGCACTTGCAAAAACTCATAAAATTGATAAACAAAGCAAAGGAAGGAACTGGAGGATGACAGAGTTGAGGAAGGGAGGAACTAAGGCCAGATACACCAGGCTGAATCATAGCCATGGTACCACATGGCACCAGCACCCAGCATTGGGAAATGTGGCTGACACACCTGGGAGATGGCAGAATCATGTGGACAATGTCTTGGTCTGTACCTCAACAAGACATCCTTCCTTTTAATTGTTTCAGCAGCCTCACTATTGTTGCATGATCCTAGATGAACTAATGGTAGAAATTGCAGAAATCAAGAAACTGATTCACCTGTCACACGTTGTGTGTGGTGGGCCAATCCATGATGCCTGACACCTTAACAGGGTCCATGTCAACATGTCCAGCTGTATTCTTCAAGCCCAAGCAGCTGACCTCAATTGTGCAGAATTTGCACTTCTTGGGCTTCCAAAATAAGTTGGCCTCACAAAGCTGCTATAAGACTTCCTGTACATGCATGTCATGCTGTGTCAAATCTTCTGAGAAAATAATAATGTTATCCAGGTACAACACTATGTAGACATCAACCAGGTCATGAAACAGCTTGCTCACCATATGCTAGAAGGCTGCCGGCACATTATGCAGGCCAAACTGCATGACCAAAAACTTGAATTGGCTATAGCATGTCCTGAACAAAGTCTTCTACTCATTGCCCTTATGGATTTGCACATTGTAGTAGCTCCAACACATATCCAATGTTGCACAAACTTTAGCTGCCTTCAACCTCAGCAGTTTGTTTGTGAGCAGGATGGGGTAGGCATCTGGCTTGGTGATGACATTCAGTGCCCAAAAATTGACCACCAGTTGCAACAAGCCATCCTTCTTCTCTACAAAGAAAACCAGAGCACTGCATGGGGCTTTTGAAGTGCATATGTAGCCTTTCTTCAAACTCTCATCAATAAACTCATGCAAGTGCTCAGAGCTTATTGGGGGCAGCTCTGCATCATCCATGAGTTCAATTGCCAGGTCATGTAGTTGGTAGTTGCTTCAAATACCTCTTATCAAAAACATTGAAGCACTTATGATAGACTTCTGGTACCATCTCCTCCAATGTGCTGCCACTACCTCCTTCCTTCCTCAAGTTTGCCTCTGCCAACACCTGCAACATGCTTCCCATTGCTGCCATCTATTTTCCTGCTGAAACCAAAGGCAGGCCTGCTTGACCCCTGTAAGACTGCAAGTCCAACTGCTTTTCCAAAAACACACCCTATCCTACACCCACACTTGTTCCTGACCCCCTCTCTGCATCTGCTAATGCCTCAACAGTGCAAGCCCTTGCTACATGCACTGCTTGCTGCTGCACTTGTCAAAACCTGGTCTTCCATGTTTGCATTTATTTTAACTCATGGAAACTGTTGCTTAGCATAGAGAGTGTTAAATACAATTAAACTCAGTCCTTGTATTATAACGACTGTATTGGATGTACCTGTTAGATACAATTAAACTACATTGTAATTAGCAAGCATGTGATGTAATAACAAAACCCGAGACATACTTCAGTCCTTGTATCACAACAACTGAGGTTTTCCTGGGTTTTGCTTCTGATCCATATCCTGTGACTGTATAGTTCCTTTCCTCTGTGGTGGCAGCATTAGTCACATGTGATGCATATCACAACCCCTTGTTCCTGACACTCTCCCTGGCTTGCTGTATGCATCACTCTTTGAATAGTTGCAATGCCACATAAAAGTTCTGGTGCTGAGGTTGTGGAAGTGCCTTGGTAAATAAATCAGCAAGGTTCTCTGCACTTGGTATGTATGTGATTGCTATCTTCCCATCTTCAATGGCTTGACAAATGAAGTGATGGCAGATGTTGATGTGCTTCATGTAATTATAGTTCTTCTTGTTCTTGGCAATGGAGATCAACTCATTGTTGTTGCCTTTGAGTTTGCCTGAGTATGGTATGCCTAATCCTACTTCTGCTAATGCTGCAAACATCCACTGAATTTGCTCCCCTGCCTTCTCCAGTGCAATGTATTCCACTTCTGTGGTAGATGTAAGTGTCTTGGAATTTGGAGGCCCAACTTGTTGGCCTGCTGGCTTGGATGTAAACACCTCCAGAGACAGATCTGCGTGAGTCAATGTTGGTTGCAAAGTCAGAGTCATAATATCTGCATGGGATGTAGTTGGTGTAGTCAGTACCACCATATCACAGCTTGTAATGGAGCATCACTTTGATGTATTGCATGATGTGTTGGAGCATGAGCCAGTGTGCCTTTCCTGGGTTTGACATGAATTGACTTAAGGAGGTTATGGCAAACACTATGTCTGGTTGTGTTCCAACTTGCATGTACATTAATGACCCCAGAACTTCTTTGTAGGGCTTGTTGCTCATGTATTGTTTCTCCTCAGCTGTTGTGGGTTCTTGTAACTTGCTCAGGATGATGCCTGGTGGCAATGGGGTGTACTTTGGCATGCACTCTAACATTCCAAACTTTTCTAGTGTTCTCTTCAGGTATTCTTCCTGGTTGAGTATGATTAGGCATTTACTTCTGTCTCATGTGATGCATATGCTGAGTACAAATGTTATGTCTCTGAGGTCCTTTATCTCATACTTTTGCCTAGTTCTTTGCATGCTTGTGCTGCCTCCTCCTTCAATGATGACATGCTGGAAGTATTGTCTGTGTACATGCTTGTGATCATTCTCTTGCCTCCTCTGTCCCAGGACCTTACTGACTGATCTGCTTCTGATCTTTGGTATTCCAGCTGCTTCATTGCTTCATGTTGTCATCAGGCATGCACTACCAGTTCTGCACTCCATCTATTGTGCCATAGAGTGCTTTGTCCAGGAGTGACACCAAGCTCTTGGCGCTATCCTCATCTCCCCTGCTGTTGCTACCATTATTATCCATCCCTCCTCTAATCCATTTGCCTTTGTTTTGTACACATCACTTGGTCTCATCTTGTAACCCTCCAATTGTTCCATCAGTATGAGGACCTGTATTGGCGCATTCAGGTATGCACTTGTATAGTCAATTTGCCATATTTTGTAATTGAGAACTGCACCTGCTGCCAGGTTGATTCTGAGCAATTTGTACTTTACAACTGATGCATATGTCGCAAAGTAGTCTACTCCTGGTATCTGTGAGAACCCTTTTGCAACAAGGTGCGCTTTGCAACTGGTTACTCACCCATCTGCATTGTACTTTAGTGCAAACATCCACTGGTTTTTCATTGTTCATGCTCCTTCTGGTTGTTTGACTAGTCTCCACACCTTTTGCTTGTGCATTCTTTGGATCTCATTGTCCATTGGTTCTTTCCATAAATCCAGGCGCTGCATTGCTTTGGAGTATGACTTGGGGACCCAGTTCTCATTGGAATCTACCATGTGCACCGTTAAAGCACTGGGCATGCTCATGAATGTTTCTTCTTTGCTCTCAGGTTCTGGCACATTATACAACTCATCAGGGTTGGCATTCTTGATTGTGTGCATTGTTGGTTTTGTGAGCAGCAAGGCTCTGATTGGCGTTGGATTGGCAATCTAGGGTTGATTGTTGGTGGCCCAGGTGCAGGGATGTTGTTGGTGGAATTTGTGGTCTTGGGCTGTGCTGAAGCTGGGGTGATCATCTCTGAGATACTTGGGTTGGCTGTGCTGCCCACATCATCTGCCATTGGAATGTCTAGGACTTCAAATAAGTCCACTGCTAGGCTATGACATTCATCTAGCAGTGTTCTGTGGGGTAAGCCCTCTTTGAACATCACATCTCACAATCTGCATACACATTCTGTCAAATGGTCCAGCAGCTTGGAAACTTCCCGCCTGTAGTATCCTATCAGCACACATTTGGCTGAGCATGCATCTAGTTTGCTTTCTCTATCCTCCTTCAATACCTTCACATAAGCTGTGCATCCAGAGGGTTATAGATACAATATATCAGGCTTGGATCCAGTATGTATTTCAAATGGAGTCTTGCCTGGGTGTCTAGAGCTTGTGATGAGGTTGAGGACATGGATTGCAGTAGATGTTGCTTCACCCCAGTAATGCATGGGTAGCCAAGAGTCACTGAGCATGCTTTGTGATAGGTTGAGGATTGTGCGGTTCTGGCATTTGACTATGCCATTTGCTGCTGATGAATGTGGTGGTGTGGTCTTGTGTTTGATTCTTTGCTTTGCACAATAAGCGTTCCATAATTTGTTCTTGAACTTTCTACTGCTATCTGTGCACACACACTTCACTTGTATGCTGTATTGTGTCTTGACTTAGGCATCAAAAGATTCCAGACAGCTTGGTGTGTTTTCTTTGGTTTTGTGTGGCAAGTACCAGGCTTCACAATCCACTCTGGTGTGGTCCATTGCTACAAGCATTAGGCTTTTTTCCCCCTGTCATTTGTACTTGTGTGGAGCCCCCCAGGTCAAAGGCTACCCACTTGTATGGTTTGGTCTCTGGCTCAATCTCAGCATCAAAAGAGCAACAGATCTGCTTTTCCATCATGCAATCCTTGCACCTCCCCCACATTGACATTTTTATTGTGCTGAGGTAGTCTACTTGTCAGGTTCCGCTGACCACAGGGGCTCAGTCCACTGGGCAAATACCTTACGTGGTGATCACCGTATCCACAGACGCAGAGCACCGGTAGGGCTTGGG
>JAGGAP010000330.1:0-33922 GCA_017657235.1 Termitomyces sp. T73sscA | reverse complement strand
AAAAGTTGACAAAGAAATGGCATAACATGTTTCTTTTACACTTTTTCCAATAGAAACATTTTCCAGCGCCCGCAGTGAGGGCTGGACGGAAGTGGTGGCCTGGCGGCAGGCCACCAGCCGTGCCTGCCGAGCACTGCCACCAGTTCGTCGGTCAATCAATTTGATGGCTTGTGTTTCCCTCGACGACCTTGACTATCGTCTAGAGGGTTCTTACTCTCTTTTGGCTATGTTTGGGTAGGTGTTTATTTTTAGAGGTGTGTCCGTCGTCTACCATTTTCGACGAATTCACGCTTACAGTATTCAGCGTGTATTTTGGTTATCGGACGTGCATTGTTTTCTCCTGGCTGTCTTTTTGGAGACCGCCGTAAAAATCCCCTGTTGCCGCTCCTCGATTCCCCGCTGCCGCTGCGCCACTGGACACGGCATCGGCCGCCCTCTCGGGTCAAGTACGTGGTGATCACGATCGTCGGGAGGTATGCCGAAGCAGAGGCACAGAAATCAATCGTATTGACCGCAGAATAATATGACACCGTAGAAAGACGATAATGTATTTGTGAATGTAAGTAGAAACACGTTACAGGTATGAATGATACAGTACCTGGTGACACAGGTTATCTTCTGACCAGCTGATAGAAAACGTGAAATACTCCTAGACTAGTACGAAACATTCAATATTTTTGGGGAAAACGGAGTAATTCTTCTTGATTCAATTCTCTTAATACCGAAAATAACACATACTTACCAGCCTCGTCGAAAGAGGCTTGCCTTATACTCTCGATATCAAGGCCTTTAGGATTGGTGAATAAGAGGGTTAAGACCTCATTGGGATTCGCGTCCAGGAAGTCCTTGACAACGCTCAAAGATAAAGTGGACTCACTTGCGTGACAAAAATGGAGGACGCCGTTTTCCTTTAAACAGTCAAGTCTTGATCCCGCGATCCACTCAGATGATGGCTTTACGCACTCATGAGATTGAGCCTGCGGCGAAGTGGGAGGAGAAGATAAGAGTAGCCACTGCTACGACTTACAGAGAAGGTACATTATTGCTGACCGCGACCTTTACAAGCGCAGCGCTATACTTCAAAGGTTGATGTTGGCTTGATGGCTGGATAAGCAAGGACTTGCTTCGACTTCTTCTGAAAAAGTGATACTTAGAGTAAATGTTCGAGAGGAAGAAACAGAGGGTCTTTCCCCAGGAACGTCATCTCGTGAGCTTCCGTACTCACTGTCTTGGTGAATTCCTTGCGAGGCACTTCACACTTCTGACCTCACTACTTGGTTTGCTGTCGTGAATCCCTCAGCACAATCTATGTAAGCTTCAGATAGTAAGCCTGGCTATGTCTTCAGGTATTCATCATTTTACTCAAAGCCACAGGGGCAACAACGTCTGATATACTTATGATAGGGCTGACCGATTGTGATGGTTGCACATATGCTGTGCAGAACACACATCAGCCTTAAAATTGTGGATGGATACAAAACAATAATTCTACGTTAGAAGCCATTGAGAATGTCTACGGCTGCGGTTCCTTGCCCAACATTCACGTAATCTAGAAGAACAAAGTTAGGTGCCTGTCCATTTACAAACTGCGCGCAACCATTCGCATGTGAGAGTATCCTGCAAATCACGTTGCCTGATATTTCCAAAAGATAGGGAGATGTGGACTCACGAGTCGATACTGTTTGTTGTAGGAGCATCTGCACGATCACTGATGAGTACGCCATCTCCAATGGGGATGAGGTTGACGTCAAGGTTATGGTTAATCAGGTTTTCATGGTCAGCCGGAGAGAGTGGCCCACTGATACGGTCAACTCGACAGGGAAACGTGGGATCAGTCGAGTCAAATGGATCCTCAAAAACCTGAAGAGACATCAACAAAAGGGACCAGGTAAGTCACGGTGTGGATGGAAAACCATTCACCATGTCAAACTCAGGCAGGATAAAGTCAACAATGCCGCCATCGGTGCCATCTGCACCTGCGTCAAGGAACACAATGACGCGTTTCCCAGAGTCAATCAGCTGCCCGAGGGTCGGCCAGCTGTCTCGTTTGACTGGGCGGGAAGGCGGTACATAGGCAAGAGGTGTGATGCCTAAGCACAATTTGTTAATGCATTCTTTACACTTTGAAAGTCACAAAGCATACCTGCAGTATCAAAGGCTGGTTTCCAAACATCAGGGAGAGAGACGCCCTCAGGATTTGTGAAGATAAAAGTAAGAACTTCGTTTGGATTGGCGTCAAGGAACGTCTTCACGATCTTGAGGTAATCCACAACAGTCCCTCCATCAAAGAGTCCCTGCCAGGTGTTTATGTTTATGATTACATTACTACACGCCGACTCATTGAAGCTTACACAAGCTGTCGTGCTTAAAGGTAAAAATGGCGCAAATGAGAACAGTGAAGCATAACTCACTAGTGTGACAGAAGTGAAGAACTCCATCATTCCTGTAGTATTGTTAGCAAGTGCAAAAAATGACACAAAGAATATCTACATGTGAGATTGAGCTTGTAGCATACGAACACCAAGTTCTAATTGCGTGCTCAAGTCTACTTCTTGGGTTCTCGCAACTGTTAGAAGAACGAAGAATGAGAGGAATGACTCCAAGGACAGATGTAATGAACATACGGGCAAGTGGATCTTCGCTGAAAGCATACGAATCATGAGAACCTAAGTAGGTGACGTTTCCGTAGGATCTGTTGCATAATTCGGCGTGGCCGTTGCAAACCGTAGCTCTGCTGTTTCCCCAATATAGCCCGATAAAAATACAGAATAAAGACATGATGTACCTCTGCATTGGAGACCTTGACCATGGCAACCAACCTCCTAGTACGGATGAGGGCAAAATCGCAATACAAATGAGGGCTAATGTGAAATGCATCAGCAGGGCAATTTGACAGCTGTCTGGGAAACTATCACTTCAATTCTTAATATTTATGCTCCATAAGACGATGGGAAACTATGCCTCCAGAGAGAATCACTGGAAGGTGACATGTGGAATTGAATATGTAGCATCGCTGGAACCATGTGGATCTTGTGTTTGTTTTCCAGGTCTTTGTCAACTTTGATTGTGTGTGCTTCGACTTCTTGCTCTCTTATTTCACATTCACTCCGACTCTTCTTGGACTCCTCGCCAGTTTTGGGGCAATCCTGCTGACAAAATCTGGTCTTCTTTGACTTATCCATGCGTTAGAGTTGACCATATGACTCAGAATGTCCGGAAACAGATCATGGAGATTGGAATACTTATGGCACCAGTCTCGTCTACTCAGTCCTCTAGGTCTCCTGCAAGGGTGCTACGTGACCACGGCAGGCAAGGATGCAACCAAAACTATCACAAATATCAATGTGTAAAATAACACTCGTGGTGGACGGCTGCAAAGGAGCTAGTTTACGACAGCGTATCCTGGAGGCCACAAATATCGGTCAGCAAATGTTTTCTCGGAGGACATCCTGATTTGATGCGCTTGAAGAGGACCGATTCAAATAACGTGCGCTGAGGAGTATCAACTTCATTCACGATGGATATGAAATTTCAGAACAATACCATCGTTGTGTTGGTGCGTTACAGTCTGAGGTTACTCGCCTCGTCTCTATGTCTCATCTTCTATGTAGCGCTTAGGCATGACTCAGCCCAGCTGTCGACATCCTCCGATTTTACTACAGCAGGTAAATTTGTCGCAGGAGGTAGACGCAAGAAAGGGATCGAGATGGATGGTAGGTCTGTTCCGGGAATACTTTTGTTCTTTGTATTCACAGAAGAAACACGCAAGAAGAAACCACCGTTCCGTAATAACACTTCTCAAGCCTCTTTCTTTCTGCCGAAGTTGCTCACAATGGTGAGTGAACGCATGCCCAATCGGAATAGATGGTTTGATTCGCCATTACCAAAACGGGTATGTCCTCTGTTGATATCTGCATAATGTCGACCTCATTACATGTAAAACACTGCAACTTCGGGTCGGCACCATCGGCGTTTTGTCCCCTAAAGCCGTTGTCACGAAGCTATAGGGAGAGGAGCATACGCTGCTGAAAAGTATCATTGAGCTCCGGTCAATCTGCCCATAGATTCATACAATACGACTTCAGTCGCAACAAGCGTCCGTACAGTGAAGACAATGATGTCGAAACTCACAAAGGTTGGTTTTCGTTCTTCAAACGTACAGGCCATATTACTTCTCCTGTCGTCGACGCAAGAATGGGAAGCAGATGATAGAGCTGAGCTTTGACCAGGTTCGCAGAACGATCATGCAATGGGAAAGGTTAGCGCCATGAGTTCCCGTGTGCTAGAAATAGAAAACCCAGAGAGAGGAATGCCGACATCAAAATCGTCTATGCAACTGATCTCTTGCGTACACCGCTAGCTCTGACGTGTGTCAAAGATCAATATTAATGATCATCCATCCTGCAAGACAGAACAGAGCATCAACGAGTCCTGATAGAGAAAGCGGAAAGGCATCAACCTTTTTAGAAGGGTCCCTTTGAGTTGTCCTTGCTCTGATGGTCCACTGTTAAATGGGAACATGAATACAAAGAATCTTTCATTTACCCTCAACTGTTCCCTCATTTCAACAAATGCTTCATGGTCAAATCATACTAGTAAGTATAACTCCCGAGGCTCAATATTCACTGCTCGACAGACCAAAAGGCTGGATTGACGCTGAATTCCAGATTCCTTTGTCGATTGTGCCCTCCGTTGCTGGAGACGGAAACCCCCCACCAATTCAACCATCTCCTTGTGAGGTTCCAGTTCCTCTCCGATCGTGTTGGTACCTTTATGCCGGCTATTGAAGAGAATCTTCACGGTGATGTGCTTGTCACGTCACGAGAATCATTTCATGGAACCTTATTCATGATTTATTTAGTATCTTTTCCAGCCTTCCATCACGACGTAAATGCCTCAAACTGCCTCAAACTGGGTCTAATGGATGACACGCCAAGTTGTGTTTTGCGCAAAAAGAAGCTTGTTGGTTCCTGTTATGGAATCTAATGTCTGATTCGGCTTGGCGCACGTTGAACTAATGTCTCGAGTTTATTACTGCATTGACCTTCCTATTCGGTTCTGACGGTCATTTCCTTACCATGGAGAATATCATGGAGAATATAGCTTCAAGCATGTAGCTCTGTAATCTGGAATTTGAGAAAGAAGTTTAACAATGTTCTAGCCGTCCATCATCTTGTGTCTGCAGGTGACATCTCTTCTTTTTACCATGTCTGTCGTTACGGCCGTGTTTGCTGCTCTCGGCCCATGACAGATTTGCATATCAAGGTGATCGCGTCGTTAGGCTATGCTTTAGAGCCGCTGCACGTGCACAGCCGAGCTGCCTGTGAGTGGAGCAAATCTGGATTTGTGAATACTGTTCATATTGTCGTATCCTGAACTTGTGGGCAACATGGAGGGGTGAGTCAATCCCTTTCTTGTGATTTCTCACACAAAGAAGCATTCTGTCGTAAAATCATGGGTGTGTCATCCCAATCATGCAGTCTACAGCTATCCCCAGTTACAGATGACGAGGAAGACTTTGTGCTTCTTCCAACCATGATGCATGAACTTCTCCTCTACCTTTCCTTTCCACCTTCATTGCTCCTTCCTCTTGGAGCACAGGCTTGGTATGGTGTGCAAGTCTCTGTACGGCTTAATCTCAATTCTCATCCACACAGTCTGTCACAGTCTAGTGGAGACTCTACAGTCCATCAGAGGTCTATGTTGTTGATCAAGACCATGAGAAACTTGCCAAGACAAAGGAGAATAGCTGTACTCTTATATAAACCTTACACTGAAGGTAACCATGCTGATAAAATCATCAAACTGTGCAAAGAATGAGCCCCTAGCACCTTTTTCAATACTGACTTCTCCATGCCACCAGCATGGTTGGAGAGGCTGAGCTCCCCAGCATCATGCTAAAAGTCTCATCAAGGTTGTATGCACCATCAGCATGCACTGCAGCTGATCTTGGAAGACTCTAAATCACCAGGTTCTGCATTTTGTCAATAACATGCACTCACACTCAAGGCAAAGACATGGATCTTTGATGATTTGAGGCTGAAGAGGCACTAGTTTGATGGGAGTATGTAGTCACAAAACATGCTTATTGAGAACTTTTGTGTGGTACATAAGGCAGCTCAGCATCAAAGGTCTGAAATACATTAAAACATAACAAGTGAATACCCTGGTGCAGTCTGTGTTAGAAGGTGAGTATGAGAAGAGCAGACCATGGAAGAAGTGAGAGAGGCTGCAAGATGTGGGAGAGCTGACTGATGAAGAGAAGAGCTGATTATGATGGAAGGATGCAACAAAAGACTTGTAATTAGCTGACAATGCTATGTGACAGTGTGCATTATGTAATTACATAACTACTAAAAGCTGCACCCCAAATTCTGACCCCTGTTGGAAAACCAGACAGAGAACCTGGCAAAAGAAGCAGAGCATGCAGTGTTACAAGCACTGAGAAGCATGTAGCTACAACAGAATCTGTCTATCAGTTAATATAATAAGGTTAAAAGTCAGATCAGCTTATTCTGTCCATCACATGAGCTTATTATCCTCAACACTTCCCCTTGAGCAAAATGCTTATGACAGCATACTTCCTCTGAAGCTAAAAGGCATAGTTTACCTCATTGTCTTCATTGTCAGAAAGAATAGAAAAACCAGCAACCTTCTAATCTATTGCCTTGAAATGCTTCAATCTAACTTCACATGAAGCAGCAAAATGACTGAGCCCTCCACAATAAAAGCAGATGGTAGAAGAACCAGACTTTTCCTTCTTCATTACAATCATAGCATCTCCACCAGACTTCTCCTCAGGCTGAGATGTAATGGTGGGGCAGGTGTGATGCTGACAGCTTTCTTCATTAAGTAGGTAGGTGATGACAAAGTTGAGGGTGACAAAGATAAAAGCAGTGAGGTTGGTAAACTCAGAAGATCTCTGCAAGATTTGGCACTTGTGATGCAAGTTGGATTTTGGCCTCCAGGGGGCAGGTGACAGATTTTGGCCTCTGGGGGGCAGGGGTGCAGGGTAGACACCCAAGCAATGGAATTCAGCCTCCAGAAGGCAAAGGAGGACAGTCAAAATTTCAGTTGGGGGAGATGGTGAGCCTCCTGCAGGTTCCTGGGCAAAAGGGCCACAGGTGAGACACTTGAGGTATTTGCAAGATGCTTAGTGCTTGTGTTTGGAAATCAGACAGAGAACCCAGTAAAAGAAGCAGAGCATGTTGTTAGCATTTCCATTGTCACAATGTCACACCAGCTGCTCATCACAATGACACTAGCCACAATCACACAGGGCCACTGGCCACCACCACCAGTGCTTTGTGCCACATTCCCCATTCTCCTCAGTGTACCCTCATTGTTCATAATACATATATATATTCAACTAAACTACAATAGACAATTTCCTCAGTCAATTATACTGGACTGAGGGGTGAGTAACTGCATGTACCATTTGATTTACTTACAAATTGACTGTGCCCATAGAGCAAACTTACATTTGTCCTTAGATACAGTCTAATCTCAGTCAATTATACCAGACTGAGGGAGTAAACTTATGTTTGTCCTTAGGTCTGATTTTTAACACATATAGTGTTACAAGCTATAACAAGATCTGTCTATCAGTTGATGTAATAAGATTAAAAGTTCAATTGGCTTATTCCATTTATTATGTGAGCTTGTTATCCTCAACAACACCCCCACTCAGAGACAAGGTGCTGAGTGAAAGAAGGACAAAATAAAAAGAAAGGAAGGAAAAATTCCCCACTGAACAGAAACTCCCTCCCACTGAATCCACTATTCATTAGGCATTGAAATGAGTCTTCATGTCTTGCCATTTCTTTTTGTTCATACAACTACTGGCAGTGTTTGTGTTCTGTAGTTGCACAATTGAGAATATATGTAAGCTCCCTAGCAGACATGGCCTAGATGGGCTTGTTATTATCAGAGTCAGAACTGTCTTTGGTGTTGAAGGCAACATGTAAATCATGAGCAAATTTGGCAGCAGCAATATCAGAGTCAGAGGCAGATGAGGAGCATTTGTGATGATGGCAATGGTCTGTAGCCTCATCAATGATCTTGTCCTTTATCTTTTGCAGCATGCCTGCAATGCACCAAGAAGAATGATATCTAGGAAGGCCACAATGGTGACAGATGTCTTTGTTATGGAGGTTGAGCCACTCAAACCTTCATGGTTTCTCACTATCTGAGTCAGCCCAAAAACCCTTTCCCCTCTTCTTCATCCTGTTATACATTGCCTGAACCTCCTCAGCTGCATCTGGATTGAAGGCAGTTTGCAAATCCTCCTGATTGGTGAGGATTTCTTCATTAGTAGCAAGAGTAGGCTCCTCTGTCTGAATAGTGAGGAGAGTACAAACAATGGAGGAGTTGGAGTAAAGGTTCATAAGGATTGAGTCAATATCATCAATGGCAGCAGGAGCATGACCAGGGACAGTGAGAACCTCATAAGCAGACACAATATCTTGAGAATATATTGGTTTTTTGATGTCATGAATGGGATTGTATGTAAAGGTACAGTTTGAGTTCAAAGCACTTAGCATGAGTGTCCTTTTAAAATTCATTCTTGAGAGCAGTCCAGATAGGATTGGCAGTTTGAGCAGGAATGGTGTTTTTGAAATGAGCATGGATGATGTCATAGTCTTGTAAAGAGCAGCATAGGCAGACTGATCATCATTGTACTAAACAGTAGCACCAGCATTGGAATAGGATGTCTCACTCCTAATGTGTGTCAGGACATTGTGTCTAATGAATGTCATCTCCAGTTTTGTGACCCAAGCATCATGGTTTGATCTGTTAAACTTGTTGTCCAAGTTGAATGTGTGGAGCATCTTATAAATAGAAGGTACTATGGTTGGTGACAGAAGATGTGAAATTTGAATTGAGTCAATGTGTAAGCAGGGCCCATAACCTGTTGGGTGAGGATGAGAAGAGCAAATCATAGAGGAAGTGAGAAAGGCCACAAGATATAGAAGAGCTGACTGACAAAGAAAATAGCTGACCATGATGAAAGGACATGACAAAAGACTTGTAATTAGCTGATGATGCTATGCAACAGTGTGCATTATATAATTACATAACTACTGAAAGCTGCACTTCTCACTGTACTTCAAACTCTGAAGTCTGCTATAGCCACCAACATAAATAATAAAGGATATGGTCAGACTGCTTCTAAAACTGGCATCAAAGGTACAATGGCTCAAACAACTGTCCCAATGTGTTAGAATCCCATCAATCTCGCGATATCACACCGGCCATTATCTCATCAATTTCACGATATCACACCAGCCACTCCCTCCAGGGTCATGGCCACCATGCCATGTTTCTTTGACCACGATACTTCCATTGTCTACGATATACATATATACGACCACTCTCAGATGAGCCCCTCAGTCGATTATACTAGACTGAGGGGTGAGTAACAACGCGCTTTACACAATTTACATATTTAACTAATCGTACCTGGTAGATTAACCTAAACGTGTCTCTAGGTACAGTTTGAATACAGTCGATTATACTAGACTGAGGGATTAACCTAAACATGTCTCTAGGTCTGATTTCTAATAGGTTATGGGCATATTGTCGACTACTCTTTGACGAAAGATATCGACACCAGACCTTAGAAACTTCATTTTACCAGTACCCCTATCCGGGCTTATCAACGCGCCGCATCGCGTACCTGAATCCCTTGTCTATTGTCTCTTTGTCCCTAGTCTCTGCGTCCTTCTAGCGATTCTGCCTCGCTATGGCTCCCGTATCATCACCATCTGTCCTCCCAACTGACGCGACCAACCCATCCGTTCCAGAACGCGTCATCCGCCACAGGTGGGAGGGACCCAAGTATGCTCGTGCTGATGGGAACTTCTCCCAATGGACTGAGAAGTTACAGGATGCTCTCATCCTCAATGGGTTATACCCCCATGTCTTCGACACAGTTTCTATTCACCTGGATGCCGAAACCGAGCCCCGTGCGCACACCAATTGGGGTCTAAACGATAGACTTGCAATTATCTTCATCAAATCGGCACTCAACGATACTGAGCACTGTGATCTCATAACTAGCGGAGGGGCAGCTGCGTGCTTTGCAGACCTCAAGGCACGCGCACAGAGAGAGGGACCGATCAAGCAGATCGCCCTGCTTCAGGAGGCTCTGTCTACTTATTGCTCCTCTGCCGAGCCACTTCCTGTCACCGCTGGGCGTATCGCCGACACCGTTAAACGGGCTTTCGATATTGGGAAGGTCGATCAGGATCTATTCACCTGTATAGCATTGCTCAATAGTCTCAATGATTCTTCATATGAGTCTCTCCAGAACTCCGTCTCGACTCTTCTCAGCAAGTGTACGCAAAGTATGCCTTGCAACCCGACAGACATTCACATCCTTATGGAGAATGCTCAGAACATTATAAATGCGAAAGCCAAGTCTAGCGTTGCCACGGCCTTTACCACGAAAGGGGGGACTAGATCAACGGACTTACCAGGACACAATCATGGTCCTGGAGCAACTTGCTGTGAGAACTGCTTCGTGTTAAAGAGACCGTGCAAGGGACATATGAAGGCCTTCTGCGTACAGAAAGGAGGAGGAATGGTGGGCAAATCAATTGCCAATGCGCAAGAAGCTCAGAGAGCCTCGAGGGGTAAATCCAGCGTGACAGCAAAAGTAACGCCAAAAACCACTGCTATGACAAACCCCTCCGCAAAATTGTTTGTCACCGTTACTGGACTAGATGGAAAGCTGTGGTACGTGGACCCATCTCAACTCGAACAGCTTCCCGCCCCTACCAAAACGGCCGCCATAGCGGAAGTCATATCCTCCCCTTCGAACTCGCCCCTCGACTGCTCCACCGAGTACTGGGAACATGTCGGTTTTACAGCAGTCGACGATGCCAGCATAACCGTGGACTGGAGTACCCACGTGGAAAGCATCGAAGATAACATGTTGGCTGCAGATATATTGCCAGTAAATCGGATGGGATCCCCACCTGTATCCTCTCTAAACATCACTCCATTCCTCATTGATTCCGGTGCTACCATCCATATCTCTCCTTGCCGCAACAATTTTATGACATTACGCCTGATCCAGCCGCGTAAAGTTAAAGGGCTCGGTGGAACCACTGTCGCGGCAGTCGGGACCGGCGATATACACCTCCACGTGGCCAAGGGTGCTGATATAGTCTTGAAAAATGCCCTATACATTCCGAACGCGACAGTCCGCTTGATCTCAGTTAGCTCACTCGCAACTTACTCCAGTCTTGACACCATTTTCGACAACTCAACGGTTAAAATCATCGATCAATCCACTCGCGCAATCATCGCACAAGGCACTCTTACTCCTGATCTACGCCTGTACACCCTGAATCTCAACTCCGTCACCTCTGAACATCACGCATACTCGATTCAGCATTCCGTCAATCTGGAAACCTGGCATCGTTGCCTTGGACATGCCAATTACCAGACTGTCCTGGACATGGCTAAATCTGGAATTATCCCAGGTACGCCCTCTGTCTTATCCTCGAAACCACCTAAATGTAATTCCTGTATTCTCGGAAAGCAAACGAGGAATTTGGTACCAAAGGTGCGGGAGGAAGGGCGGAGAGCTACGAGGAAGCTTGAAATAGTATGGGTCGACCTTGCCGGTCCGCAGGCTGTTGTATCTCGGAGTGGTTACAAGTATATTATGAACATTGTCGATGATTTTACTTGCAAGCACTGGTCAATATTGTTGCGCAACAAGGCTGAAGCATTGCCTCACCTCAAAGCATGGCAAATTGCTCGAGAAAACGAAGTACAAGCCAAACTTGGATCATATAGAACTGGTCATGATGGCGAGCTTGGTGGGCGTGAAATGCAGGCATGGTTACTGTCTCGCGGGTCGGAACAACAATATGGAGCTGCGTACACATCAGCTCACATCGGTCGCGTTGAATGTATGCATCGTACCCTCATGGGGAAGGCATGCACTATGTGGATAGCTGCGGGGTGCCCACCTAACATGTGGGATGAGTTTTATCTGACTGCTTCTCACATTCATAAACGAACGCTTACCAAATCCGTAAAAGGCATCACTCCACACGAGGCTTGGACAGGCCGACAGCTGAAATACTCTTACATGAGAGAAATAGGCTGCAAAGCCTTTGTCCTCATTCTTGCTGAGCATAATCCTAAGATCTATGCCAGATCCATCGAATGTGTCTTGATTGGCTATGCTAAGGATTCGAAAGCATACAGATGCTACGATAAGTCAACCGGAAAGGTATACAAAACCTATCATGTCAAGTTCTGTGAAAGTCATGAGGACCCTTCGCAAACGCCAAACTCATCTCCTTTTATCATCACTACTCAACAGCCACCCAATGCTCAGCACACTGACCCCATAGTTCTCAATGACGATGACTTGAATACTGCTGGACCGCCTCCTACCATACCCCTACCTCACGTCGAGCCCGCTGAAGAACAACAAATTCCACAACCTCGTCAATCTCAACGCATTCCCGTACCGACTGCCCGAGCTGATCCCGACAACGCACCGCTATCACGGACTCAGAAGGCAGTACAGGAGTCAATCGCAGCTGGGGAGTGCATACGTGCACAGCGTGAGACTAATAGACTAGCCAGCAATGAATTGGGGACGCCCGATCAAGGCACTGAGGGTCCAGTGGCCGATCCAGATCCCAATGCACCTGATCTTGGCAACATTGCGTCGCTACAGGACATTGAGTATTTGTTAGCTGCTACGCACGAACTCAAAGACTACCCTCCTACATCAGACTTTAGCGATGAACCACGTACCTGGGCCAAGGCGAAACAGTCGGGAGACGCTTGTCAATGGGAAGCGGCCTATCGCAATGAGCTCGACTCACTCAGAGACATGGGTGTGTATAAACTCGTACCTCGATCAGTTGTGCCAGCAGGACAAAAGGTCAGAACTGGACGTCCTGTTTTCAAAATCAAGCGCGACGAGCATGGGAGAGCAGTGAGATTCAAAGTTAGATTGGTATTTCGTGGACACAAGCAAGTATATGGACGCGACTATACTAAATCTACCTCACCTACAGCCCGCATGGAATCTTGGCGCATTCTCCTACACCTAGCAGCGGCGAAAGGATGGGACGCTACCCAGATCAATGTGAAGACTGCGTTTCTCTATGGTATTCTACCGGAAAACGAGGTACAGTACATGCGACAACCCGAAGGCTTTGAAGAAAAAGGGAAGGAAGACTGGGTATGGATGCTGGTGAAGGGATTATATGGGATGAAGCAGGCTGGGAGGATATGGAATCAAGCGGTAAATGATAACATGGCGACTTGGGGATTCCAGCGTCTTGCATGCAAATCTTGTATCTTTTATCGTGTCTCTGACCAGGGCACCGTTATAGCAGCCCTTCACGTGGACGATTTTCTGTCCATTGCGAGTAGCAAGGATGAAAATGAACATTTCAAGGCTCAAATGTGTCGCGTATGGATGATCTCGGACCTTGGCACACCTTGATTTGTGGTTGGAATCGCCGTAGAGTGGGATCATTCCAACAACTGCGTCAAATTGTCGCAGGCTGCGCTCATCGATAAAATCATTCACCAATTCGGTCAAACCAATGCCTCCCCCTTATCTCTGCCCATGGATCCCAATATGAAACTGCGGTGCATCGATCGCAACTCCTTATCTCAGGAGGAGCGTATTGCCATGGAAAAGACCCCATACCGCCAACTTGTCGGTTGCCTACTGTACGTCGCCATATCCACTCGACCTGACATTGCTTTTGGCATGCAACAACTCACACAATACCTGGACTCCTATGCCACATCTCACTGGAATGCAGCGATTCGTCTGGTTCGCTACTTAAAAGGCACACGCAATCTCAAACTCCATCTTGGCAGCTCGAATCCTGACATCAAGCTCAATGGCTTCATGGACTCAGACTGGGCAAGCTGCCTGGACACTTGGCAAAGCGTCGGCGGATATGTTTGGAGCCTTGGCTCCGGGGCTGTGTCATGGGCCGTTAGGAAGCAGCGAACCGTGGCTGCATCATCATGCGAGGCAGAGTATATGGCCGCTTTCGAGAGCGCACAAGAATGCATCTGGCTTCGCGCTTTACTGAAGGGCATAGGACTTGATATCACGGGCCAACCAACTCAAATGTATTGTGACAACAACTCTGCAATCGCCCTTTCCGAGGATCCTCTTTTACACGCCCGTGTAAAACATGTAGACATTAAGTACCATTTTCTCCGAGAACGCGTATTGGCGGACGAATTGACTCTCCTTCGCGTCCCCTCCAAGGAAAACACAGCGGACATATTTACAAAGGCTCTTCCTTCTCCAGCATTCCTGCATCTCTGCCCTCGACTCGGCCTTCGCTAACCACGATTCCATGCGAGGAGGAGTGTCTGGGTGAGGAGGAGTGTTAGAATCCCATCAATCTCGCGATATCACACTGGCCATTATCTCATCAATTTCATGATATCACACCAGCCACTCCCTCCAGGGTCATGGCCACCATGCCATGTTTCTTTGACCACGATACTTCCATTGTCTACGATATACATATATACGACCACTCTCAGATGAGCCCCTCAGTCGATTATACTAGACTGAGGGGTGAGTAACAACGCGCTTTACACAATTTACATATTTAACTAATCGTACCTGGTAGATTAACCTAAACGTGTCTCTAGGTACAGTTTGAATACAGTCGATTATACTAGACTGAGGGATTAACCTAAACGTGTCTCTAGGTCTGATTTCTAATACAATGTTTGATACTTTTGAAAGATGACATTTGTATGAAGAATTGGAGGTATTTAAAATTCTGGTTAAATCATGTAAAATACTATGGCATTATAGCTACAAATTGCATTTAGGCTTATGTAATTTGAATCAAAACTGACAGATAATGGCTACTTTAAAATATTTACTCATTGGAACAGATTTTTGACTCTTTTTAACTTTGCAGGTTTATTTCTATTTTAGTAAAATAAAGAGTGAGTTGCATGTGAGAATATTAACAGAGTCATGTGACTATGTTTGGTTATATTTGGAAGTGGTTCAAGTTGGTTTAACCATATTTTAACCTTCAACCAACATCATAAAAGCTACTTCTCCTGCACAATGCTCTACTGTTGCTTTTTTTTTGCTCAAGGGTATTCTTTGCATTAGATTGAGGCTAAAACTGGTTTATAGAAGTCTACTTGTAAGAGTAACCTCTGGAGGTTGTGGCTAATCACACAACTAGCAGAGGAGAATTCAAAGTATATTAATATATGTATAGTAAATAAGTGTTAATAGTTGTGCACCTGGCAGAGGAAAATTCAAAGAAAACAAGTCCAAAGATTCACCTGCCAGGCATTGAAGAAAATAAAGGTAAGTCACATGATACCTAAGTCACATGTTGGGGTCACATGTCCAGGGTCACATGTCCAGGTCATATGTCCAAGTCACATGTCTGGATCACATGCTGAGATCACATGCCTAGATCACATGTGCAGCTGAGTCTGAAAAGAGGGGAAAAATGATGGCTAGATGGCAGGAATTTTCCCTCTTTTGAAACTCAGCCCAACTTGATGTTTGAAGGAGTCTGGCATCAGACTGAGTAATTCAAAGAAGAGTGACTGAGGCAAGGAAATATAAGTAAAAAGGAACATCCCCTGACACTACTATTTGGAGGACTGGTAGGGAGGTAGATAAGAAAAACCATTCTGGAGGCTATTTGCTAAGCTTACTCCATGTAATAAACAGGCTATCATTTGACAAATCTCAACTGGGAGACTTGATACAGCTGTTCAGGCCACTAATTTTATCAACATCATTTCAAACCCTGTCTCTCCTCAAACTGTCTGGAATGTGCTGAAAAAAAAAGGGGGTATTGGTCTGCTACAAAGAGAAAAGTTCCTATGCTCAAAGCTAGACATCAGCAACTACAATTTAAATGGGCTCACAAGCATCAAAACTAAACTGTGGAGGACTTGAAAAGGGTGTTGTAGATAGATGAAACAAAGATTAATAAGATTGGGTCAGATGGAAAGCAGTATGTGTGGAAGCTATGAGAAGGCATTTCAAACTAAACCACTACATCTACTGTGAAATATAAAGGAAGGAATCATCTCATGGTATGGAGCTGTATGGGTTGGAATAGAGTAGAAAAGCTGATAGAAGTGGTGGAGATCATGAATGCAGAGCAGTACTGTGAAATTTTAGATGATAGAGCAAGGAAGAGCTTTGAGAAGTTGGAGATGGAGGAGGGTGCCTGCTACTTTCTGTCAGGGGACAAGTTCTTAGACCATCCACTCTAGCCTTCCTTAGTCTGTGTTGATGTTGGCACTCCTATCTAGCCACTATTTGGACCGCTCCAGCCCTATCTGGCTCCCTCCCTGTCTTGGCATCATCATCTGACAGATCAGCTGGTCTTTGGACCCACTCTACTTGTTAGCAGGCCTTTATGCTATTGGCTGGCTTACTCATGCTGATTATTGCTTACTCATTAGTGCTTAGTACATACCAGCCCTATTAGTCAATATGTCATAGTTATAGTATGTCTGATGTAGTATATAAGTAGGACTAGGAGATGAAACATCCCCAGTCCTAGCAATAGCATTGCTTCTGAGTCTACATACTAGCTTGACTGTAAGCTCCTCAGTAATGTCCTTGTCCTTTGCCCTTACCCTCCTGCTCCACATCTTGCCAGCAGCCTGTCCTCTTGCCTGCTGCTGTGCCTGCTTGATGCTTGCTCCCTCCTGGTGGTGGGCTTGAGTGGTCAAAGCTTTGGCTTGGCTTTCTACAAGAGAGTGTCCCCTTACACTTTCAACAGAACAACAACTCCAAACACAACTCCAAGAGGGCTAACAAGTGGTTTGAAGACAACAACTTTGATGTTCTCTGGTGGCCAACCCAATCCTCTGATCTTCACTCTACTGAACACCTCTGAGAGTACCTCAAGGAACAGCTTAGGCAGTATGAAACACCTCATGGTGTGCATAAATTGTGGCAGAGGGTTGCAAAGGAGTAGGATGAGATACTACCAGAGATATGCCAAAGACTGACAAAAAGCATGCTGAGAATGACAAAATCAAAGATGCTCAAAAAACTGTCCCAATGGGTGAATATTTTAAAATAGCCATTACTCTGTCAGTTTTAATTCAAATTACATATGCCTAAATGCAATTTGTAGCTACAATGCCACAGTATGTTACATCATTTGACCAGAATTTTAGGTACTTCCAATCCTTCATGCCAATGTCATCTTTCAAAAGTATAAAACATTGGAACAGTTTTTTGAGCCAATGTATTGCAGTTTGCAGAAACTTGCAGATATTCTAAATATGACAAATCAGAGTATAAGGAAATTTAGATAAGATGCTCCTGGGAAGTTTGTAAAGCAACTACAGAGTTGTAGAACTCCTGAATAGAAGAAGCTTCTTGGATGAGAAGGATTGTCAATGATGGATAAACATACTGTATTTGTTGCACTTAGTATGTGACATCTGTTGAGACTTGCAAAATAGCTTACAGAGAAGTTCTGGTACAGAGTGCCAAAAGTCACAGAAGGAAGCATTGCACTGCCAACAGCATCAGAAATTTGAATCCCAAAATTCACCACCTCATGAGGACATTGATATTAGAACCCAATATGATTGACAAAATACCTGAAGAATAAATAATATTACTCCAGAATCAACAAGGAGCATTCAGAGGTGCCATGTTCCAAATAGGTTGAGAACCATACAGTACTACCTATTGAACACTGAATACAGTGCGCTATGCAAAAGTAACAAGTGAGGTTAACTTTGAGATGGCATTTACGATAAGTCACTGTAACTGTAAGTCTTTAACGGACAATCATCGCGCATGGTACACCATGTGTCAACGTCTTTTCTTTGATCTGACTGGAACGGTCACAGAAGGCCGTTAGGGTGCGAGCCGGGCAGGGTTATTCAACAGGACAGAATACTTATACCCTATACTCTGGAGACCACCTTGCAGTACTGAAAAACTCGTATATTTGCATTACCAGTCGACATAGATAAAAATGTGAATACTCCATGAATACTCAGAGTACCAAGAAAAAACAAACCTTACAGATCAACATTCATCTTTCCCAACATCTCATTATCTCCAAGCCGAGCCCCATCCTCAGTCTCCCATTGACCATCCATCCCAACAGTTTTCACCTCCGCACTGACGCCGATGTCCGGTCCAGCCACCGCAAAATTGTCCTATCAACGTCATCCGGCAACCTACCCGCCACGCTTTAGGCGTCCCGGCCGCCGAGTCAGGCAACGTCATCGACGTCCTAGCCCCATCAGATTCGAGCTCCTGGAGTATGCATGCGCGGGTGTCTGCGTACCAGTGCCCATGACAGGCATCGAAGAGATGCTCGAACCGCTTGCAAAGGACGAATAGGCTCAAGTACCAGAGTACGGTGAGGGCATCACATCGCTGTCGTCGGCCTGCGAGCCGAAGCTAAGGACTCTCAAGTACCAACCGCAACTCAGAAAAGTCGAGTTCAATTTCTGGGTCCCAGACGATGATCCGGTAGCATTGTCTTCTGTGGGTTGGGCGCGTTGAAGACCAACAGCTCGTAACCGTCATTTGGATTAAATCAATATCAATTGACAGGCAAGAACGTACGCGTCAGCTCTGTACAAGCTATACTTTACCACACCCGTAACCCCTCATTATATGCAGACTTTCAATCAATATTCGCTGTGCAGCCATGGCCGTACTCGCAGAGACAGGGTTTCGATGTCACGTGTCTCGTCATCTCATTATGGCTCTTCTTGCCTCTCTGATTGCCCCTCCTCCACGGCCCTGTGCAGGGAAATTGAAGGGCAGGATCGCTCAAAGCTGCACTGAGACCGCCGGTTCGGACAATACTGCTTGCCATCTACTATGCTGAGCGACTTGGCGTTCCTCGGCTGGAGCTTGCTTGAGAGGACGAGGACGACGTCAAATGAGGTGTGGGTGCAGGCGGGCCGCCGGTGAGCACATGGTCATCACGGGACTTTGGCTTCATCCGCCGAAGGATGACTTTTATCTCTTCTATTCGCTCCCAGTAACCTCGTTGAGACCGTTTTAAGAAGTCCATAGCCTTCGGTATCCGAAAAGCGAAAAGTTGGGACTTTTCTGATGATCCATCGTGTTCGTGTGGCCCTAGAAAGAATGTCAATCATTGGATATCTGTCTATTCTGGCCAAGGTCAACGGATGACCGAGCCGCTTAACAATAAGCCTGCGTATCGCTAGGTATTGTCCTACCGAAGAAAAAGTACCACAGTATCTGGGTGTGAACTTTTCTCTGGGTATCCGTTTCCTCGCGATCCTACCCACAGACTATCCATAGGCTCTATTGGACCATATAACTTACAATCTTTGTCTTGATGCCTTGAAAGCAGTGCGGGTACCTTTAAAGAGATAAAACGATGGTGAGGACTCTTGCGTTATCCAATCAATCAATATCGACAGTTTTCTTGTCAGTTCATTACTATATCACACCACATCAGCCATGATTTACCAATACCATTCCATCTGATCCGGTCCTCGATCCGGCCCAGGGCGTCTTCAAACTCACTTCCTACGGTTATTCCTCGACCAAGGCCCACTGCATCAAGACTACTTACCCGCCGGGTTTGATCAGCATATGATTACCACTTTCGACTTCAACATGTTTTCTACTATCCCTCTCTCATTGGAGACTTTGCAGCTCTCGCAGCCGGCGGCGTATCTACAGAAGTATCTCCAAAATAAAGGCTTCTTACCATCCATCCGTCCGATGTATGTCCTCGATTGACGGACGAAGATGTATCAAGACGTTCCTCGACTGGGAAAAGAGGGCCATGGCTATTTTCTCCAGTAAGAAAATTGACAATATATGAGATGACAATATATGAGATGAATCTTGCATTGAGCAGTTGTGTGTCGTCGTTGCTTCGACGCTGGAGTCTCAACTTCCCAGGTGGTCACAAGGATCTCTCCGGTGGGATTTGAACAATGAGGCAGAGCACAAGCCGTATGTGTGTGCGGATGTTTTCTTCAAGATGGTCGATAGTTTCTCCTCTGGCTCCCTTCAGATCACATTGTTCAAAGTTACTTTCATTATTCCACGCAGGGCTCATGTCGTTGTTGGCTCCCTGGGAGTTTGAAACCCTTCTAGCAGGCGATCTGGCTGTTTTCCAATGCATATGAGAGCCCGGTGCAAACAGAACCTTCTCATGGATCGATTGTGAGCATAGGGAGCGCTGTACATAGGATTAGGAGGAAGGATCATCCTCAGTGTTGTCCTTGGAAGAGGCGACTAAACTTGAGATGTGAAGAAGCTCATCTACTTCTGGTTATGACGAATACTACAAAGTATCTTACAAGTCAATATGATGCAGAGAGGTATGAAAGAAAGTGGTATGGCGTGAAAATACAAGAGGCAACGAGCAACAATGATATGAGGGGGAATAAACAAGTCCAAGAAGGAATAAGTACGCACGGAAACATCAAGGAAAAAATTACGTGGCCTCTTCCTCGTCTTCCCAATCCAGTCTAACAGCCTCCAGATAGCTCTCGGGCACCAACGCATGCCTCGGCCCCCCATCCTCATTCAACCCAGTACTCTCATCAATCACAACGGCCCATCCGATACCCCCGCCCCTCCCAATAACGCGCACGACCTGATCTTCTATTAACGCCATCTCCGCCGTTCCTTCCGGCTCAAAGGCATATACCGCCCGATACAGTCCAGGATACAGCGGCTCTTCCGCAGCTTCCACCCCGTCACCCTCATAGTCGTCATAATCCTCCTCCGTCGCACTTCCAAAATTTAGATCGATCTCCTCTTGACTCGGTCCATCCTCCATCGGCGAAGAACTTCCTCGCCCATTCACAGACCAGCCAGTCCGAAGATTGTCCCATGCAACATTGACATCCTCTGCATCGGGCTCGCTCCCGCTTGCCTCCTCGTCTCCATCTTCCGGCAACCCCGCGAGCTTCCTATGCAGGACCGCCAAGTGATTCGCACGTGGGACGAGGGCGCCCGCACCGTGAAAACGCTCGTCCGTCTTGTCAAACGCGAAATCACGGATGTGTATATAGACGCGCGGCTTGGAGTTTTGGACATGGACTATGACCGCCGCAGACGCTGCTGCAGACTGTGCGGGCGTGTATGGGCTGGTAGATGCGGAGAGACGCGAGGAACGCCGAACAGAATTGGCGCGGGAGACACTGGCGGATGCTGAGGGGGCAGGAGAGCGGGTGGAGAATGTTGACATTGAGGAAACGCGACGGGATGCGGAGGGAGAAGGAGGCGCTGGTCTGTTCGGCGTGAGGGGATTGTTTGGGACCGGAGAAGGTGACGGAAGTGGAGAGGGGATCTTTATCGGTGAGGGGGTTGGGGTAGCAGAGACTGCGGTCACCTGCGTTGATATTGGCTTCGGTGTCTCTTGCAGAATCGCTAACGGCATTGGAGCCGCTTGCGACTCGGAGGTAAAGGAAGGGTCTTTAATTGTTTCAGATGGTTCTAACTTTCCGTTATCAGGCTCCGTGGCCACGGTCGTTTCCCTATCCTTCGCACTCACGTCGCCGTTTCCATTGGCAACGGCAGTCTGGCTGTCATTCGTGTGAGCTGCAAGGGTTGGGTAGCCAGACGGCGGAGGACGTATCGCAAACTCGTGGATACCGTGGATAGGCGGTGGGAGAAACGACGATGAAGGAGAGGGAAACGGCGAAGATGACTGAGGAACGCCGAGACAGAGAGAAGTGCTTGAGAGCTCACTGGCGGTGGGCCCTGCGTAGACAACAATAAGGAAAACGTCAATAGGCAATAAACTGTCTAGACCTCACCCGGCGAATCAATGTGTGGGGCTGAGAGTAAGTCACGACGACAGTCAGCTTGTACAGTGTTTGCAGAAAACTCTGAAAACGTACATGGGAGTTTGGTTTCCACAGTGGTCATCAGGATTTGTGACTCCAGATCACAGATAAGGTTGAATTGTTCGCGTCAATCGATCTTGAAATTGATCAGCTAGAAAGAGAAAAGTTAGTAGCGTTTCTGGCGAATCACTGGTCACGATAAACGCACCGTTGTAACATGCTGTTGGGTCAAAAAAGTGCACGACAGCGACGGATGGCTGACAAATCACCACGTGCATCCCCGCCGATCACTTTTCTTCACACGTCACTTCCGTCCGTTTTGTAACCTTTTCCACTCATTGCATGTGCGAATCTTCTTCACTTCCATTCCCCATTGTAATAGAATGCTTGCTAGGTCTCTCAAATGATTGTGCATACATCGTAGACGAGTGGACGCGAGTTCCAGCAAAGAAATTCGCGAATATGTTGTCTCTCTGCTATCCTAAACAACGTGTTTGGTAACATGGCAATATCAATGATGGAGCATCAATGGCTTCTGCGTCTGACCTTATGGTTCGGTCGACCATTATGCAACATCTTTTGATTTTTGAACCGTACATCATCGATCGCATCCATAAGGGACCATGTATAGTGCAATAGCTCTACACGGTAACGACTCCGCATCTCATGTAGCTCGTCTGCATGGTACGCCTGGAGTACTTGTGCATTATCCTATCTGTTAAGCTTTGCTTTTGCCTGTTGTAGCTCGTCTACATGGTACATTTGAAGGTACTTACCCAGAATCCTAACTGTCCGGCTTTGCTTTTGCCTGTTGTAGCTGATGGTGCGAAGGCAAGCAGGGTGAGACGCCTACGACACAGTGTTCATCGTTCAATATTAGATAAATATATCGAAGCTTTCCAGGTGCTTTTTTGTGTCGTCAAAGGGTTAGAATCCGGAGAGATTTACTAGGTGGCGAGTCCTGCTAAAACATTCAAGTACGTGTAGACGACTATCTTTGTCCATAAGCAGCTCACAGTTCGGGTCATAACCAGGCAGGCTTATACGTTCTCTTGGAACGTCGCAGCGGGAAAGATGTTCGCACATACATTCGCGACTTTACTCACTTGCTTTGATGATGTATAGTCTCGTTCGTCAATCTTGACTCGTTTTTCCTCATGTACACCTACTTTCGGACTGGCGTTTTCCATTCGCCTATCGTCCAATAAGCAAAACTGATTCTCGATTTTTTGTTCGGTACAATAAGTGACACGTATGGTATGTACAACATGTTCTTTGAGCTCACGTATTTCACTCCAAACAGGATAGAAGAATAATGAAGACTATGCAGTCCACGCCGTGTCAGGAACCCTAGACATGAGATAAAGAGAGCATGCGCACCTTGGATTGGCAAGAACTTAGTCCACCTCCGAAGCAACCACTTCGCTTTCTCCGTCTCTTAAATTCTCAAGCTCTTTCTGGATATACGACGCGTCAGAACATACATACATGGAGAGAATCCAAGTAAACCTACCTTTAGCATCAATGCCTGTTTGTAGGGGTGATAACGGCGCAAATGAAGTGCACAAGACACGACGGAGGGTGCCTTTCCGATGGAAGATCTGCCATTCAATGGACAGTAGGGAAAGTAGGCAGGCATTAGCTCCTGAGGAATGAGTTCATGTAGCGGTGCACTGCTGTGGTTCATTAGTCGAAAGTAAACTGCATTGAGGTTTGTCATCGTTGCGCCTTTATATCTCCTTTCCCTACCCTTCCATCTTTGGAACGAACTTGAAATAATTTGTACATCGATGACGAGCAGATTCCACACTACTGGGTTCTTCTCAGGTGATGCAGATCTTTTGGTCTAGTTTTCGAGTCGATTCAGCCGCTTAAATTGGACAGTTATGACGTATTACACACGTTCGACGGTGATGTTTTTGTTCGTTTCATCAGTAATTGGGACAGGCGTTTGCATATCACCAATGACTTGCCGTTTTTTACTGCGACGGGCTTTCTGAACACGTATTTGAAATCAATGGATCTCGAAGATTTGTAAGGTCGTTTTGTGGGTGCTCGCTGGCAGGTCGTGGAGCGTCATGGTTCCTGATTACGAGGAGAAAGGCGGCGAGGTTGAAACTAATGCAAAAGGAAGGGTGATTATAAACAGTGAGGGGGTCGACCCTGACGTGATCCTCCATAAAGTCATGTTTGGTTAGCCTTCACTGGCAAGGTCCTCAAATTCAACGTGAGAATATGACAAGCGAAGTGTGGAAGCACTGAAGCTATTTTAGCAGTCATCGTCACGTTGTGGAGGAAATATTATCGAGTTAATGTTGATCAGAACACACACATTCTATAGAAAGAACAGTTCGCTTCAAGCTGACCACCAGCTTGAGTTGATAATTGGAATGATCGGAGGACTATTAAGTCTTCCGTCAGTAGAACACCTTCTGTCGTCAAGGACACTTGAGAGACGGATACACATAACATTAAATACAATTTTCCCGGGATATAGCTCCCCTCAATCTGGGATCGCCCGTATGCTCCACCTACCCTGCTAGCGAAAGTGCAGACCTTCACCTCCGCCACCGTTCCTGCGCACAGTACCGTCAAAAAGAGAATAGTCTCAACGCCTTCAATTGTTTAAACCGGTTCTAGATCCACTCGTCGACGATTCGTGGCATATTCCTTCGATACAAGGTAATGTCACGCCCAAGCCCAATCGATGATCCAAAGGCGACCCTCTTTATCCATGTTGATATTTCGTGGTTCCTAATGCGTCGGTACAAATGGTCAGGATTGTATAATGGTTCATTCCGGAGAGCTATCATCTCTAACCTCTGTCAAAAGGCTTCGATGTTCCCTTGTGCATACAAATACAAGCTGAGCCACTCGTAGAGCAAATCGTCCTTGGTGTGGTGGGTAGAGTCGTACATATCAATGATGGACGACATAGTAGCGGGACGCTAGGAACGAATGAGCATGAACTGATACTGTCGGGGCAAATTATGATTGAGCTGTTGCATCCTGGAAAACACCTCACAGCCCTCTGTACTAAAGTTCGTATTAGACAAGGCCTGGATGAAAAAAAAAAAAAACACTTAACGTGACGCTTCTTGTCCCAACTTTCAGTAATCTCAGCAACGATACGTATGGCAGTTGCTTTTAGAAAAATAAACTAGCACACTTTTGAGAGACGCAGCCGAAGGGCCATAGACTCTGAAACACCTATATTTGGATATAGTCTCCCAATGGTAATAGATATACACCCAAAAGTTGCCCTCGTATCGTACAAGAGACGTCAAAATCATGTCGTAGGCCGACACGAGCCCTGTTTGAACAGAAAAGGCAACTCGATCTTGTCCGCGTCCCCAATGGCGTTTGTCGCGTCTTCGAAATTTCCACGCAGCGCCAAGGCACGAGCAAGCAGACACAACCTACACCGGACGAAACGCGATGACGGTACTACTGCGAGGTTTAGGCCGTCCAAGATTACAAGTGCTTTCTCTGGTCAGGGCAGCTCGCTATCGGACTCCTCGGACAGTTTTGACTTGTATCAAAACAGCAGCACTGACGGATTTTCCCGAGAAAGGACATTACGGTCGGAATCCCACCTCGACCTCACAATAGTAAATCCTTGATCTATAGGGCGGAAGGAGCTATAAAAAACTAACGATGCTGCGCATGGACTGATCTGGTTGGGGAGGTCCAAAAGTCTGTTCCGTTAGGTACTTTTTTTTTCGTCTTGATAAAGAAAAGTGAGCTCACTGGGATCGTCCGTCGCTTTAGACGACAAAAAGCACGGCAATCTCCAAAACTTGATGCTCCAGCTACGAGATGACACAAAGGAAAATCACCTTTGTGCTGATGGGGAAGTATCTTAGCTGAGGTCGTCAATCGATATGGAAGCGTACCAGATCTCGAACAAACTACGGGCTGCGTGTTCAAGTCAGCTTAAGCCGACGAACTGAGATGAGTATGCACTGTCAAGACAGCAAAAACTCTTAGTACAACAGCAGAATGAGAAGTCCTGTAGATGTACGAGGTCTAGGGAAGTAGTCAAGAGTCCTATGCCACATTTGTGGTCAACAGGTAAGGCACCAAATTTCACACGCCCACTACCCCGCATCGTATCATACACATACTTGGCTGATTTTGTAGGGTGAAGAGACAGCCAGAGTTCGAAGTTTGTCACGTGCTACAGGCAAGACGTCGCTGGAGTGTCGAGGTGAGATTATCAGCTGGTATGCAAGTACGCACTGTCAGGAACACCAACTCGAGTCTACGGGGCACTGATGCACGAGTACCAAGTACTATGTCCTCAGACTGGCGTTCTTTTAGGATGATACTTGTTGACTGGTCAACGTTTCAACGCGTGTCCTGAATCGGAAAGTCGCCAGACAAGGAAGCTTCCATTAATCAATCTCAGTGGATCTAGTTGCGAACCCGTCCATATCGCGGACGAGAAGATCAACTAGTAAGTACGCATGTTGAGGGGCGACTTCAATATGTCCGCCGCTCCATATAGATGATACTCCATTCCACGCGTCCATCTCACACACTATCTGCGATTTTTGATTGGAGTATTTGCGTCATTAGTAGATCTTGAAACACGAAGAACAAAGCAAGCATCCGACTCTGTCAAGATTCTCAAGTACAGTATGTAATAGCAGATGAAACCGAAGGAAACTGGTGAAAGATGCGCACCATTGTTCCATATACTTATATATACTACATATACAGAACAACACTCTCAGTCACTTATACACAACTGAGCTCTAGCTAATAATTCAATTTTGTGAACAGGGTAATTTTGTTGTGTAGCACTTGTTTTTGCTGAGTAGAAGGCTGCAACTCTAGCTGTTTTCTAGTTGGCCCCTTGACTCACAACACTACCTATTCTGGTTATGCAGTGGACACGGAGCGAGTCTCGCTCCAAACCAAACTGAGAAAATAATGATATTAAAAATATCTATAATACATGCATAAAGCTGAAAACTGTAAGCTATGCACCTCAGTAACGTAGCCAAAAGTCACGATTGTGGGCCCCCAATGCCAGCTAAAGGATTGCGGAAAACAAGGATCTGGTCGGGGTTAACCGACGAAACGGTGATGTCGACCCGACTCGATCATGACCCGGGTCAATGCATCAAACCGTCAAGCAGCCGCTACTGCTAAAACCAGAACTACACATACGCGCTCCTCTCCCTTCCTTCAAAGCTCTGGCCTGACCACATGCAGAACGGAGGCAAAGAGGGCTGGAAAGAGAGGAACGGAAAGCGGACAAAGGTCTAGGGCACGAATAAACGGAAGGAGCAGAAATCAATGCGGAACCAGGTGAAACCATGAGAACAAAGCATGGTTTCACAAAGATGCAATCACTTATGAACCGGAACAAAGAAAACATGCAAACCCAATGATGGTCCGTGTGCAGAAACAAGGGTATAAAAGGGAGATAGTTTGGAGAGGGCCGGGCAAGCAATTTGATTGCCACAGCACGGTGTCCCCAGTGAGCAGACTACTTAGGCTTAGGAGCTTTAGATTACTTTGGGTTTTTGGTGTTAATAGACCATTTGACCCAATTTTGAAGTGAACTTAGTTTTACTTTAATTTAAACAATAAAATCTATATTCTGCTACTTTTAAAGTGTGCAATTAAGTGTAACTAAAAAGCTCCACAAAATTGTGAAGTAGTATTGTCAAAAAGAGCAGTTGGTCTTAATCATTATTAAGACAACATTATCTACTGATAATATTACATTTCGCATCTGCAGCTATTAGTGACAATATTAATAGAAGGTGCATTGCTATTGTAGTCCAATAAGACGCAGTGATAATTTCTACATGCTATTGCTAGGCCCTTTATTTCCTTGAATGCCCAATGGTGTGTGTGTGTCCACCTGAAAGGCACACTGTTACTGGAGAGGGTATGCAGGACCCCCATGGGCACTCTGACATGGTTAATGTCATTTGCAAGGTACCTAGCTGCACCAAGAAATGCCCTCAGCAGATTGCAGTTTGTAGGGATTTTCCATCTTATCAGTGCATCAACCTTATTAGGGTCTATCCAGATCCCATCATCAGCAATGATTTGTCCCAGTATAATCAATGCTATGAGACAATAATTTAATCTTAGCTTTACTATTATATAGTTTTCAGGATGTAAATTACCAATTTTATGTCTTGTACATAGTCATTGAGAGAGTCAGAGTATATGACAATATTATTGAGGTGAATATCCACCCATCTGCCCAGGTATTCTGCAAATAAATGATTCATTAGAGCCTGGTAGGTGGTGGGAGCATTGCAGTCTCCTTGCTGGACTACATGACTCACCATGATTCCATTAGGTGTGTTAACTATTGTTTTGTTAATGTAGTCAGACATTACTTGTATTTTCTCATAGGCATCCTGTCTATTGATTAGTGATCTATACTTTCCTTGTGATGCCCTTCTGAGTATGCCTTCCATGTCAAAAAGGGGCAAGCTTATCCTTCTTGTGTATGCATTGCATTTATGGAGATTGACTACTGTCCAAAGGCATGGTGGGTTCCCAGGCTTAGGTATGCACAACATTGGAGCTGTGCTCCTCCCAGAAGTCACTTCCATTGTCCAGATGTAAAGTATGAGTCCTTTTTTTCTGTCCACTGTGTTAATAGTGCTTTAGGACACCTTGATGGCCTCTAGCTATAGACCTTGTTTTTATTGATTAATGGTATCTCATAGTTGATTGCCCTAAAAGGTGGAAGTAGTGCCTTAGCCACCTTTCAACACATTGATTGTGCATAGAATAACAAGTTATGTCTTACTTTTTCTATGTGTTCTTCATAAACATTTATAGTGCAGAATGCCAACCTCTGGGCTCCAGATCCCTTCATAGTAGAAATGCACCACTTCCAATTATTACTCAAGATGGGTTCAGTCCTAACATCACTTTGTGTTGATTAAACCATGGTGTCCTTAGGATGATGTCATAATCTGATAAGTTCATGACATTAGATTTTTGTTCTTTACTAATATTCTAGTAGTCTAGTTAGGCTTCTACAATATAGTTAATTTTAGATTTCCAATCCTTGTGCTGCCATCTGAGCATTTAAGGGGGAAACAAGGTCTTTTTTTTGCAATTTTAACTGTCCTACTAACATTGTAGAAATGAAGTCACCAAGTGACCCTGAGTCCAATAGGGCCCTAGCTAAGTGTCTGTCTATCTTAATTTTGATTATAACAGGGTTAAAAATCATATGGAATGGATCACAGAAGCATTGTATTCCACTGTTGTTCTCTTGTTTCATTTGGGTTTTATACCTAAGATGGTGTTCAGCTATAGTCCTGTCACATAGTGGTTGTATCTTCTCAATTCATCTAGTACCTCAGTCATTAACTTGTTCAATTTCTTATGCCAAAGGCTGGGGTTGGCTCTAGTAGATGCACTTTTTTCAAAATGGGTGAGATTTAGATCTCTTGTTGAGTTCCAGAATTCAAATTTCCTATTTTGCAGAGTGTGAGATTCTTGCTATACTTTTTACAATACTATTGGTGAAGGTTAAACCCTTCTCATTCTGCAAAGTTGGCACTAATCAAGGTGCACCTTGCTAATCAGCTATCAATGATGTCATAGTATTGACCCTCTTTATCACTAGATGTCTTGAGTACAAAAAATGATTGACATCTAGTTCCCTAGGCATAAGCGAGTACTCTTTTTCTAGGATTCACATAAGCTGATCTGCATGTATTGCATTCATTCTTGATTTTCTAGCCCATCTTCTGGTGCCAGTAAGATTGATGGCCTGGCATTGGGCTTCATGACATGCATAGTGAAGTGCCACAGACTTTTGGTCATTCAAAGTCCAGCTTTCATTAACCACTAGTCCATCTGCTATTTGTTAGAGGACTTCTCAGTTTGCCTTTCTTTCTCTTTTCACACTTTTATTTCTCCCCTACTAAGGACTTCCATTTACACTCCTTCTTTAGCCCTATTCATTGATTCCACTCTCAGCATTTAAGATGCTCTAGATTTTGAATTATGACTTAAACAAGATGGCTCTCCCTGCACTGCCAACTTTGAGCTTATATAACTGGAGTTTTCACAATTTAAGTTAGGGTTATTCTTTTCCTGTTGTTCTGTATAGTTGTTTTCCATGCTTCTGAGGCCCCAAGAGCATTACACCTGGTCTAGGAAGTCTTCAGACTTGTTTTCTTTGGATTTCCCTCTGCCAAGTGAGTAATTACTATAGTACTGCTTGTATATCTTCTAATATACTTTGGATCTCCCTCTGCCAGCAGTGTGACTGAGCCACAGCCTCCAAAGGTTGCCCTTGTACTATCTTAGATAAGTCATATATCACATACTGGGTTTCAGATATCTGATATACTGAGAATCTTTCTTTTTGTTTGTTGCTAGTCTCATCACCTAGGTAGGGTTTCTGCAAGTGTAATAAAAATGCTGCCCTCAGAGCATGTGGGTCACTAAAGAACTTGTTTTTACTAGGATTGTCTGACCCAAAATTAAACACAATATATCACTTAATCCCTCAATGTATTTTGTTATGGTTGGAAATGTCTTGTTGATGTATTGTTTGCACCTTCTCCATTGTGCTCACTCCTGTAATGTTCTCACAATTGTGACTAAATTTAACAGCCACAGCCCTGATGTAGGCTCTTGAAGAGTGCAATTCCATTGGTTCAGACTTTTGGAGTCCTTCCGTTTCTGTCATACTAAATTCAATTTGATTGCTTTTTATTTCAGGCATGAGAGGCTACCTGATTATTATTAGAGCAGTTAATAGCCACATGTCCCTTCTCACCACACCTGAAGCAACATCCTTCCACCTTGTACCTAGCTGTTTCAGTCTTGGTGAACTTGTTGGGCCTAGGCTTTTCCTTTCTTTCTATGAATTTTCCCTTTCATTCAAGCTTTTTATAGGGCTGGAGTTTTGGTTTGTAGTCAGCTAATTCTGAGTTTTTGGTGCAATTCTGATTATGCTAAGTGCCTCAGTTCCCTCTATTATTTTTTATGCCTAGTCTTCTGTTTTCTTAATGGTTGTTATTATATAGACAAGCTCCTTTTTGTGTGCTCTCTAGAATGTTCAAGATTGTAATTATTGTCAAATAACTTTTTTTGTAATCATAGTAGCAGACTGTTCCATAGTTTGTGTACCTTTTCTCTTTCATGTGTGTGTCTTGTTATTTAATACATGTTTTTGATTTTAGCCATGTAAGATCAAACTCACAGATATTCTTGTTTGAACTGGTCTAACTACTGTTGTTCTTTTAGTCAATAGTTGGAGTAGCTTTTTCATAAACATTGGTAGGTCCCACTTGTATTCTTCCATAGAAATTTTATTGAGGTAAAATTTGTAGGCTTCTCCTATTAAGAAATACCATATTTTCTGGACTTGATCTTCATCAGGAATCTGTCTCTTATTATAGTAGGCTATACTCTGAAGCACAAACTTGAAGTATTTATGGGATTCTGCCTCCCTATTATACTTTTCCAGTAGAGTAGGTCAAATGGCTCCATACCAGCTTTTGCATTTCATGACTGGTATGGTGTGGTCTGATTCTTCCTCTTTCAATTCACTGTATGATCTATATCCAGCTTTAGATAATCTTCTTCTATAGTGGTTTCTATTGTCACTATCACTCCCATTTTATGAGTTCCTTGAGTCAGAGTCTGGGTTCTACTCTATTTTTTTTATATGTGTATCTAAAAAAAGTACTCCCATTGACACACTTGCTAAACTGTAGCTTAGATTCTGAGGTGTTGGGTTTCTTGGTAAGGGTCCTTCTGAAAACTTTATCAATCATTGATTCTACTTTGTAGGACATAGGTTCCACAGAATTCCCTTACAGTTCTGTTTTTAGTTGACTGTCAGGGGACCAATCTCTGCATTGTTGTGTCCAACCCTATTCCAAGCCTAGTCCAAGAACACACCCACTCATAGCACATCCACACAACTGCTTGGCCTATCCTTTCCCCTTCCATCTTCTACCACCTAGCATTATACAGCTACTACTCTACAATGTCTTCTTGAAATTAAAAAAACCTGCATTTTTTCTTTTCAGGTTAGGCTGGCTGATAAAATTAGTAACCCCATTCTGATAAAGCCCAGCCAGCTCTCTAGTATTTGGTCCTTCTGGCTACTTGCCAGATAATCTTGTCCTTTTCTGGACAATGATTTTGTCCTGAGAAATGACTATGGAGATAGTATCATGCTTATATATAAATATAAAATTTGCATAAAGTGGCTATGCAAGTAGCTCAAGGAGCTAATTGCAAGCTATTGGTCTTGCTAATATGTTGTTCATGCTGCTAGGAAGTACAGCTTAGCTGGAAGATTCAGAAAAACACAATAGTTGTATTATGTTAGTTGAGCTCAAGTGTCAGGTTCTGCTGGACTTGGGGGCCACACACACAGAATGAGTTCTTACTAAGCAAACACAGCATCTAAATACACTCCAAGGCTAACTTGCAGAATTTTAGCAGCAAGAGAGTGCATCAGAGCTTAAAGAGATATGATAGTAACAAGGAATAATGTCTGGCACTGAGATGGATATTCCAAGGCAAGTAGATAAGCTCCAGAGTTGATTAGACAATGGAAAAAGGCAGAGTGAAAATGAAGCCAAGCTAAGCTAAGGAGATTCTCAGTTATGACTAGTCACAATCTAAAAAAGGCAAATAGTTATATTAAATAGGCAATAATAATCAATACACAGAACACAAATCACAAATCACAAATCACAAATCACAAATCACAAATCACAAATCACAAATCACAAATCACAAATCACAAATCACAAAATACAAAACACAAAACACAAAACACAAAACACAAATACAAATACCAAACAATACTAGAGGCTACTAGCAATATCAGAACTACTAGACTCTATTTATGTAGCTAGTTTTAGTAGGTAGAGGCTGAGTAAGGTCTAGGGCTGATCAAGCAAGCTCTTTGGGCTCTTAAAGAGCTCTGAAGAGATTGCATGGTAGGAGGAGGGGCATGGATTTGAAACAGAGCAGTGGGGCTTGTGGCTGAATAGAAGCAGGCATTGAAACTAGGCAGTAGATTTGTTTGAGGCATAGGAGTCAGGTACTGCAGGTGGTGGGTACTGTGGATGGCAACAGGTCTGATTGAAGTGCAGATGATGGGTGCTGACATTGGGCACTGGGTGATGAACAGGATGGGAGAGTAATAGAATTAGGAGCAGTGCAGACAGAGCTGAGTTAGGAGTTTTAGAGACTTGAGATGCATTGAAGAAGTATCCTGGGCCCAGGAGTTGGAGGTGGGTGCCAAAAGTGTGTGATAGTTTGGGAGTAGAAAAGCATGGATTGTGATATCAAGTGTCACACTTCATTAAATCAGACCAGCATAGATCTATTGACAATATAGTTACAACACAAAATTAAGCTGCCTACATTAGCAGCATATATTTATGTAACTAATAATAAAATGATAATGTAATTGATAGAAGTATTAATTACACTAAGTGAGTCCAATATAAATAATAGTAAGTATTACACTCTACAACCACCTAAACTAATGTGTGCTCAGCATGAGAAGTGCACAGAAATTCACAAGCATAACACCAACAAAAAATTTGTCCATGCAAAGCATGCATGAGCATGTACATTAAGCATGGCACACAAGTGGGGAGGAGTCAGTAGAATGAGGTTCAGCTGCAAGCACATAGAGAAGTGTCAAGCAAGGATGGCTGTGGAGCCATGAAATCATTTGAAGCAGCAGTAGTACATCTCCATACCATGTCAAGCAAGGTATGTGTCACATGACAGTTATGAGCCATGTATGGTGCCACCTGCAGGGTATGTACCATGTATAGTGACACCAGGCTGCTAGAAGCCATGTAAGGCACCACCTGCAGGGTATGAACCATGTCTGGTGATAACAGGCTGCTAAGGGCTATGTAAGACACCACCTGCAGGGTATAAACCCATGTCTAGTGATACCAGGCTGCTACATCTTATACATAGTATTAGAAAGCAGGTGTCACTATGTATAAGACTTCCAAGCAGGTACTTCACATATATGGTATATGGCTGCCAGATATAAGTAACAATATATACTTGAATATCT
>JAGGAP010000329.1:0-33991 GCA_017657235.1 Termitomyces sp. T73sscA | reverse complement strand
TTGATAAACAACAACACAGGGCTGGGACGGTTTTGCGAAACGAAAACAAGGTTTCGATTTCATAAAGGAACTCATCGGCGACATGACGAACCCCGATCCTGAAAAGCGACCATCAATGACTGATGTCGTTTTACGTTTTGAAGAGATTATCAAGGGACTTAATGACAAAAAGCTCCGTTCGCCAGTTCTTGACGTCGGTGAAGAACTCGGAACTTTCAAGAAGATCGTACACTGGACCACGCAGTTGACTAATAAATTGCGTGGTATCCCGGCCATACCCAGTGCATAGTCGCAGCGAATACTTTGAGATATGTTCTCCTAGACAAAGATATAGTTCACGCCGTTATACATCTTCCCTTTATTGCTGTTCTGAATATTATCACGAGTGTTATTGAGTCTGTCTATGCAAATGCATCGTTTCATCCAGGATGAAGTACATTCATACACAAATAGATGCGGAAGATATATTTTTCGATGTCACATCCGTTCAGAGTCTTCTTGGAAGAAACTGGGATATTTTGATGGGTCATTTTGACATTTGTGATCCGGTCAATGCCAAATTGCCAGCACGTGTCAGTCGACACTTCCCTCCAGCTCGCTCCCAGATCAATTAATTGCCCCTCGTAACAATTTCTCGCCGAAATCTAATACAAAAGTATGTTGAAAGACTGATCACGCATTTTTTTGGTCAGAACGATAGCAAACATTGGATGAGCATTGTATCCATCTCTTAGTCTTTACAAATCCTTGAGTTGAACCAGGCCTCCATCAAACCTGTCCGTCAAGCTGTCGAAAGTGACAGCGAAGTCAAGAATCCATTCTCAATTCTCCTGAGGTTTGCAGCGTTTCGGTATTGCCATTGTTCAGTATTGCCATTGTTCAGTATTGCTTGCCATTGTTCAGTATTGCCATTGTTCCTACTGCAGTGCTTCTTCCTTGCCAGTGTTTGGGATCCTTGGTATCCCCATTGAAAGGTGCAATCTTCTGATCTGCAAAGGTATCCAGGTGTTTGACCATGGGGCTATTTGTTGCTAGACAATTTCCAGAAGCTCAGTGGAGACGAGGAAGATATACATGGCCACTTGGAACGTCGGTTATGGTTGTCAACTGATACGTTACACAGAGAAACATGGCTCATGTTATACTTCTACCACTTGACCACTCGGCATTAACAAACAATCGTTATCTTTACTTATAGGAACATTCGTGACTTACTTCTCTTTAGAGCTGGCACGAGTCAGTCCTAATCATAATCAGAAAAACAGGGGTCAGATAAAGAATTTGCGGCGCCTCAACCACAAGAATCATAGATGAAGACAAGGACAAATATGAGGTACATTGTTAGACAATAGAAGTTTACCTTGCTGCTGAAAGTGCTAAACAGCCAACCCGAGGTGTACATTCTCAACTCCGCAGACGACAAGATAATAGATTCGATTCATAATGTCTTTATTACTGCCAATGGCTGGTTAGGGTCACGGTAATGACCATCGCAAGTTATGTGCAACTTTTGCAAGCAGTTTGAATTCTTGGCGAACACAAGAGAGGTAAGAAATTTCGCAGAACGACATGCGAGTAAGTGTCAGCCTGAGCTCTCACAGCCACTCTTCATGGAGTCTGCATGCTCTTAAAGTTAAGATTGGCTTGCCTTTGGATCTCTCCATTGGCCATAGAGGTTGCTGCCATCATCACTTACTAGCTTGGAGCTGCAGAGGCCAGGATCCTCCTCAGGTCATTTTGACTAGGCCAAATTGCCGACTGCACTTTTTTGTCTGAACTCGGAAACATGCAATGGAGTACATTGTCAGAGAATCCTCTTTACTATCTCAAAGGGGCTCATGCAAGAGCAAGAGGTGGGAACTCAGTACTGATTCACATGATCACACTATTATGGGAAGTAAATGAGTACAACTCCAAGTATTTCTCAATCGGCTTCAATCTCCATTTGACTGACAGTAAAACTTACAAATTTTCATGAACAATATCTGGACCAGAGCGATTGCCTCTCAGATAAACATGGTGCACGTCTTACTTTCCAGCTGATGCCTTATTGAGTGAGCCACAAAGGCTGCACAACTCCATCCTTCAAGTGGTTGAAAAGAGAATATATATATATAACTAACTGGATGAACATATTAACGATTTAGAATGTATTATCCTGTGTTATCATGATGTCTCCCAACATCCTAGTTGGTGAGATTTGGCTGGCTGGTCACAGGTAGATCTTGGCAGCAGAGTTATTGTGTGCCACACTGTCCCAGCATCCAATGTATGACACCAACTTTGGTCTTTTGTGAAAATGAAGGGTAAATAGTTTTGCTCCTTCACCACAAACCTACTCTTTTTCTCTCCCCACCAATGATGGGGTTTGATCCAACAAAACTTTCTCCAGAGAAAGTCTTCTGGTGTGACCACTACATCTTCCTCAAAGACTATGGCTACACCCTTAGGAAGCATTACTACCCAGACTGGATACCATCATGTATTGAAGAGAGGATTGCAGTCATGCATGCAACCATGTGAGTAGTGTGTTGCAGGGGGGGCGAAATGGACGAATTAGGAAGAACTATGTAGTTGAGGGATATGGAATCGGATCTAGCAATTGGGCATGCCTCAGTTGTTTATACACTGACTGAGGTATGTGATACATTAGCTTGCAGATACAAGTATACTAATTGACTTATTTCTTAGTTACTGTATCCAACAGGTAGACAGACTGAATCTCAGTGAGTTACTGTATCCAACATCATGGATCAATACATCCAAAGACTGGCTAGATTGCGAAGATCCACCTCCTCTGCATGTATGCTCTACTTTCCTGCACAGGTGAATTCACTAATGCATCATTCTTTGAGTAGCATCATCAAGTTCTGGATACCACCCATGCAGATGGTTCTCTTGTAGCATTGAAATGACTTGACGTTGAGATGTATCAAAATGAAATACCTATGATAAATCATCTCTCCTCTCATATATTTTCCTCCAATCCATGTAACCACTGCATGCCTATGCTGGAAGTCTTAAATCTTCCAGAAAGCTCTCACACTGCATTCATAGTGATGCCATTCTTGTTAATGTTGACTTTCCTCTGTTTGAAACCATTGGGGAAGCCATAGGATTTTTCAAACAAGTATTTGAGGTTGTAATTGGAGTTCTATTGATTGGCACTCATTATATTCAACCTCCACTTATAGGGCCTACATTATCTGCATGAGAATCACATAATCCATGGGTATGCTACCTGTATTTCATTGTGTCCTTGTCCTTTATTTGAGACAGTGATTGTAAATCCAACAACATCATGGCAGATATGGCATGTCTTTTTGACTCCCTACCTCATCCTTGGGAAAGACATATGAAGTGGGACTTTAGCGAAAAGTATCGAAGCCAACTTCTCATACCCTCAAGCCTGTCAAGTATTATCTCATAGACTTTGGTTTGTTGGAAATCTTTTGACACGAGGATGCCCTTCACCTGAAACAACCCCCTTTGGGAGGGGACAAGACAGTTCCTGAGCATCTTATGTTCAATGCTCATCCATGCAAATCATTTGCTGTGGATGTCTACTGTCTTGGAAACTATCCAAGGCAATCTTTTCTCGATGTGTGTATATGGTGTTTTTATATGCTTTGTCTGGTTTTTGATGGAGAACCATAGGGATGGGATGGAGTTCATTGCCTACCTCCACAAGGTTTTGAAATTATGCACAAACTGATTACTGATATGGTCAACAAAGATCCCACCAAAAGACCTGCAATGTCAAAAGTAGTTACTCGTTTTGATGTCATTGTGAAGGGGCTCTGGCACAGGAAGTTATGCTCCCCAATCATTCCAAGGGAAGAACGGTATAGATTCTTGAAATTGCTGCTCACTGGAGTAAACAGTTGGTTCGCATGGCCCGTGGTATTCCTGCTATCCCCAGAATATGAAAACATCCTGAGTTATTAGATTATTTTCCGATGCTGCTGCTTGATATACCCCTAAAGACTTGGTGAATATGAGCATGCAGTTGGATGTTGTATATCATATCATACTAACAATTCATGTAAATTCTGTAACTTTAAGTTAGTTTATACTTCGTATCAACAAGCGGGTAAGGTTCATTGGTCATGCAGAGTACATTTGATTGACTGGCATTCTCCTTACTCCTAGTATTCAACAGGCTCTTTTTTTTTTTGCTCTGGTAAGAAGTAGACCTGCTGGTTGCGCATGTTGGTGTACAACCTGTAGTCATCCATCCCTTCTTTATGGCTAAGAGCACCCAGTAATGACCTTGGAAGCTCTCATAATGCTTCTTGGAGGGGCTCACTGTCCACGTTCATCCATGAAACCTATTAGTATCTGCCCTGGATTCTCTTTCATCTTGACTAGGCTGGATTGTCGACTGCACTTTTTTGTCTGGACTCGGAAAACTTGTGATTGTCAAATTGTTCTCACACTGGCAGGCCCGGGTGCAGTACTGTCAGAAAATCCTGATTATTATCTCAAGGCAAGAACAAGAGGTGGGAACTTGCTCAATCGTCTGTCTGTCATGCAATAATTGTGGGTCCTTGTTTTTTCTTTTGAAAGAAAAAGTATTGGACGCGTCAATCTGGCCACGGTGCTTCTACTAGGAGTGACGGAAGTAAATGGGTACAACAACTCTCGTGTTCCTCAATCTCATCTCCATTTGACTGATGCTTTTGGGAAAAATCTCTCGAGTCTAATCAGCTTGTAGCGACCTTTTTTTCCAGATCCCAAGTGCACCTGTCACGTCCGCTCTCGGAGACCTGTAACAAGGAAGCATCACGGCACAGAAGCGGTGGGTAAAACAATAACAACTGTCATATTAATGTTTCTCCATGCAAACGAGGAAGCTTCCACTGGCAAGTCATCATATATTCACATCCAATCTGATCCAACCCTATTTGTCCTAGTTCTTTTGTTCATTACGACTCACCTAAAAATGCCCCCGTTAATTCGACGACTCGGAACTTCAGGAAAGCTGCAGGCCGCGCTGAAAGACGATCCAAGATTTGTATGACGCAGACTCAGAAGTTGTAAGAGTCCTGTTCGCTTCTTACGAAGAGTAAGTCATCTTTAGAATCGTTCCTTTGAGTTTTATTTCTTACCAGCCTTTGTTCACCTGTAGATTGAGAAAGCGCTATCAGAATCTGAAAGACTTCGAAAAGTTCCAATCAGCACCGGGGTCAGATAAAGAGTCTGCGCCTCAACCACAAGAGAACAAAGATGATTGAAGATGAGGTAGGTCGTTAGAATTACTGCCAATGAACTGATGAGGATCGCGATCGAGACCATCGCGAACAATATGCAATTTTTACGAGAATCTCAATTGAAATTCTTGGCGAACGTACAAGAGGGGTAAGGAATTCCTCAGTCCTATATGGAAGTATGTCCGTTCTCACAACCACTCTTCATGCAGTCTGCATGCCCAGAAAGATAAGATCGACTTGCTCTTCAAAAGTGAAAGATCTCGATTGGCCATAGAGGTTGCTGCCAAACTGTACTTGGACGATGTTTTCAGATTCCAAAATTCCCGACTGTTACTGGTGAGGCTTTTGGGGACCTGTGGCGAGACGGGAGCGAACGGAAGTGTTTGTTAATCGAGGAAGCTGAATTGTTGATCTTGAACAGCAAGATTTAGACGGGCTCGAGTCCGATGTTATTGACGGTGATTTTTGGAAGTCCGAGGTTCGGCGTGCTTCAGTCTAAATTGCGGTGGATTAGACAAACCGACTCAGAATAGGTTCTTGTATGATAAATTGTCTGATAAAGCTCTGTCGAAAGCAGGTAACAATTTAGTTGATAGCGTTTTGCCATGGACTGATGTGCTCGGAAAAGGTTGCCTGACTGTTCAGTTGGTGACCGCGTCAGTGTAACACACTCTTAGATCACCCCCAAATGTATGTGAGCACTGGCAGCTTCGTTTCTTTGTCTTCAATATTCAATGGCAATGCACGCTCATGACAAATCATAAATTGAGCAAACACTGAGATCGAGCAACTAGATACAAGAGAAAAAGGATACGCTTTGATTTAAACACGATGGAGGTATGTTGAAACCTCCTTGAGTAAAAAAAGTCCACAAATTTACCAGATACGGGTCTCGAGGAGCAAGTCGCTGCTGCCCTCAACACCGATGCAGGCCTTGAGGAAGCCCTCGAGCGCGTTGCGCTGCCTGTTGAGGCTGTTCACGACCTCGGTACCAGGCTTGACGAGCGGAGCCTTGAGCATGTACGAAAGGAGGGACAGGACCGAGTAGAGAGGCTTGAAGTCCTCAGCAGCAGCCGAGCCATCAGCAGGGAGCTTGCGGTACTTGATGCGAGTAAGGAGCTCAGTTAGGATGGTCAGATCCAGAATGAGAGGAGTAGCGAGCAAGGAGTCCTCGCACTCATTGAAGATATTGATGGTCGAGCGACCACCGCAGAAGATCTCCGAGTAATATTCGTCGATGGCGCGCTTGGAGTCTCCAACGGCGGGGACATACTTGATGACGACAATATGGTCCGGATGCTCGCCCTTGCCCTTCTCGCCCGCAGCAGGAGCCTTGTACAAGAGGCGGTTGGCATCGACCATGTCATCAACCACGGAGGACTTGGAAATCTCCTTGGAACGGAACTGTCGCTCGGCGGAGAGGTTGTGTCCGTCGTTGTTGCCAAGATGGTTGTACGAGGCGATGGAGAGCGGTTTAATGCCGGCATTGACGAGGAACTCGGCGAGGACAGACTTGAGCTTGGTCTGGCCGGACTTGAGGTCATCACCACCGATGAAGGACTTGTGACCCTCAGCGAGGTCAATGACACCAGGAACAAAGGTGTTCTGGGGAGCACCGTTTACGAAGGGCTCACCCTCCAGGATAGCAGCGACAGCAAAGAGAGATGAAGGAGATACTTCAGAGTGAGAAGTCTTGATAGCCTGAAGGAGGTTTTCGGCAGTGTCGTTGACGCCGGGGATGATGTCGCTGTAGCGCTCAGTGTTGGCAGTCCAGAAGATGACGACACGGTCAAGCTGGTTGTCCGCCTTGAATTTGCGGATGTCAGCACGAATGTGTTCAAGATGAGCTTGCTTGTCGTCGCCGGGGATCACGTTGTCCGCACGTTCCTCCTGGTTGGCAGCGATAAAATCCGGGTAGTAGATGGACGGGAGTGGCTTCCCGATGAGAGCCATGTGAGGGGCAACCTGGCGCTGGAGGTCGTAATCGAGGACCTTGGCACGCTCCATGGCCTTGTCGAGAGGCAAGCCAGAAATATCCCAACCACCGAGAACGAGGTCATTTGGGTGGACCATGGGAAGAACGTCAGACACGGGGACATGAACGTCATGACCGGTGGAAGGATCAGTGCCAATACGGACAGTGGAGGCACGGAGGAGCGAGCCAATGTAGTTGGGCTGCTGGATGCCATTCTTGGTGTGCCAGATGATGTTGTGACGGTTGGCAAGGATGGTGGCACAGAGAGTCGTGCCGTTGTTGCCGCCAACACCGATCATCATTAAACTATAGTGAAAAGGCGCGTCAGAAAGCGTGTTCATTGTTAATAGGGCGCGTAGATTCTTACCCAGTCTTGCTGACAGTCCTCTGAGTCTGGAACTGATAGGGCTCGACAGTTGGTGTGATAGTGAAGTGTCCATCGTTCACAGTAACACTAGAGCCACGGTTATAGAACTCGGAAGTGATGTACTCGTCCGAGTAAAGCGTGTTTTCCGACTGGACGGTGATCGCATGGGGTCGACGAGCAGCGGTAGGGTGAACGGAGAGAACTGACTCGAGCTGGGAGTCAGGAGTGTTGTAGCCAGAGGTGCCGTTACGTGCCATTGTGTTCAATTGAGTAGTAGAGAGTTAGACAGTAGTGGTATGGAAGGAGATTCAATAGTGTATTACGAAGCCTGCGGTGGTGTGTTTAAAACCTCTATGCAAGTTGTGCGAGCTGCAGAGCTGATTCGAGTACATGCAACGACTGCAAGACACTCTACAAAAAGGATTGGGATCGAAGACGAGCGCTGGGAGGCTGGAGAAACAAGAGCTGGAAGAACTTTTGAGTGGTGAGGGATATTTTGTCGCGCGCCTTTAAAGTATTTCCAGACACACTCCGGCAATTGCCGACCATGTGTAATCTCGTACGACTCGGATCAGAATTTTTCCATCCATATTTTTGGGGAGATGCAATCTTCACGATTGCAGCAAGACTCAATCTCGGCAAGCACACAAATGAGAACGTGCGCAAAGCACAACCTTGTTGCTTAATCTCAAACTCAGCTTGTAGATCCTCAAGGAAAAATGATCATCGATAAGGCCGAACGAACCACCAGGAACATAACGCCAATTAGTGCCATAAATTCGACAATATGTACTTACATATTGTGCATCAGGGCATGCTCACCCCTGTAAAACCATTGTATCGGATTCAAATCAGGGAATCCCGAACATAAAGGAACATACATATGATGAGACTTGCTATGGATCCGACCCCTTCGGTTTCGATTAATTGTGAACAAAATCGCTCGATAAGAGATTTCTGCATGTGCCATATATCTAATGTTCCGAGATACAAATACACTTGTCAAGCTTGTGAAAGATAAGAACGAATTATGACTAAGTAAGAATAATCATGCGACACCCGGAGCCATTCAAATGCGCCTTTTAAGCCGCGGATATCAACGTCAGGGCGGCCGTAGGCTTATGTAGCGCTTATCAGAATCATGGAACGAGTAAGTATAAGTATAGATGTCGTCGGAAGGACTGCGCGCCTCTGGCTATGCGCGCTTCCATCATACAGGCACCTGACTTAGAGGCTAAATCGACTGCGCTGCAGGGTCGCAACAGCTTTTATTGTCTGCGCGCCGTTCCACAGGTTGTCCAGGAACGTTTGTCTCCGCAAACCCTGCTGGGCATCCTTATCTTCCAAGAAGTCAGGGAGCTGGACCATATCTGATTCTGGGCGTTTGCGGGAGAAAGGCTGTTGGAAGACCCGGTGCTGGAAGAATGCCAAAATAGGTCTATGGACAGTGCATCATTAAAAATACGAAAGTCCAGGCTATGAAACAAGGACGTACGTGAGACCCAGAGACACAGCAAGAGTGATTTGGGTCCGAAGGGTCGGCGCATAACCCCCTCCGATGATATCCTGATTGATGGTCAGCGAAAAAAAGGTACAAGAAGATTTGGGCGCACAAGAGCATGTGAAGCATTCCGATCGAAAAGAAATCTCAAACCACGACTCATACCAGACTGTCGGTTAAGAATAAAATCAACGCCAAGAGCGATAAAGAATGTCCCAACGGACGCAGAACCAATGAGCTACAGCCAGAGAAAAGGATCGGTTCGTCATTCTGAAATAAGATAGAGAACACTCACAATACCAGCCCTCTGCGTCTTCTGCGAAATTATAACAGCCCCTCCCAAAGCCCCTCCCACAGCCACCACGATCCAATTCGCAAAGAACAAGTTCACGTCAGAAATAAGCAAACCCGGTCTGATAATGACTGCGCGCACGCCGAATGCTAGACCACCTGTAATGCCGAGGAGACTTATACCCGCTACGCGTCCGATTTCAAAGAGGCCGAAGACGAAGCCAACGACGAAGAAGCCAAGAACGATGGCGGTGAGGACAGCGTCGGGGAGACCGTTATTATTCACGGTGTTGATCAGGGCTGCCCATGCTAGATACAGGAAAGAGTAATGAGTGACTTACGTTGAGACAGAAAACATTTGTGAACAGAAAGAAGAAACGTACAACATACGGCCGCGGCGGATCCAATTCCAACACCAGTAGTAATCCTCCACAAACGTATACCCGCGATTGCCACAGACGTGCCCACGGCGAACGAGAATGCTAGCCAAATAATCGCAGCGAGGTCAAAGCCTGTGCCTCCGCCGTCGGTCGCGGGTCCTTGCGGCACAAGCTGCTGTGTATTGGAGTCAAACACTTGCGGAGTCCCTGTTGAATTGTTGATAACGATGCCACGAGAGGAGAGTTGATGGGAACGGGAGACATGAAGGGGCGAAGGATGGACAGGGTGAGCGAAGGATGGAGAGACAAGAAGGGTGAAAAGAAGAAAGCTGAGGGAAGAGAAACGGAGGAAGAAGAGCCGATGGAAGCGTGAGGTGAGGCGGCAAACTGGAGTTGCCATTTGAAAGGAAGGTAATGAATAAAAAGAGTGTGGCGGGTTCAAGGACCCGGGAGTAGTGCAGCGTCAGGAGGGATGACACTAAACGGAGGTGCAGAGGGGGACGCGGAGGGGCACAGGACAAGCCTGCCGCGTCGATTCGTCTATGTTTTGATACCGTAGAGGAAGGTCAGAGAGAGAAGTTAGAACAAAAGGCGCTTGGACATATCTGTCTCCACACGAGTCTAGAACAAGAAATTCTGGTTGCGACTGTACAACAACATACCCCACTTTTGGCCCCCTTACCGACGCAAACCCGTTGGGGTGGCAACAACAATATCAGGAACATACAAAAAGATATCAGATGTGTGCGAACAGAGCCGGACGCTGGTAATTTTCTGATTAGTAACTTATGCCTTTCACCTTCAGTAGATTGACGTTCTGTCGTCCTAAATTTCGTGCGTATAGTTACGATAGTTGACGAGAGGTCCAAGTGACTGAGTCGGGGTGGAGTGCAAACGTTCAATAATCGATCAGATATCGATGAAAAGCAAACGAGATCCTCAGCCTTATTGAAAGAACATTTTGAAATTGTCAATCAGGCCGTCAATGATGCATTGATTATGTTACTTCCTTTGACACTAATGGAACGTGAACTAAATGACAAATTCTGACGAAAAAAGACATGATGTAGCCAAGCAAATATCAATACTTCGAGAGAGCAAGAATATGGTCTGGCGTCGAGACCAAACGCATGATCCTCTGGTACAGGATACTGACCTGGAAAATACACGACGTTAGTACAAAGTCTAATCATCACGAGAGAGAGAAAAAAAGTTTTGAAAGAGCGCTCAGTGCTGCAAGATGCAGACTTGCTTGTGATCTCCTATCTCCACGCCATCCAAAATCCCTAGATGCAAGAGAGAGCACAACCGAAAGCCTCCACGTCTCTCCTACAAAGACCCCCGTACCAGCGATATACGCACGTAACCACGCGCCACGAGCGGTCTCTCCAACTCGGACGCTGATAGCATGCACGTCAAGAATTTCCGTTCGAAAAGATTAAACCACATCTAGAGACCACCCACGGCAGAATAAATCACGGCGACGCGTTTCTGCGAGGGCTCGGCTAGATGAACGCAGAAGACCGTGGTCACACGGACTCGGTGTGCGGCTCTGCCTTTGCTGCCAGGTCGTGGGTCTTGAGACCGAAAGCAGCCTATATGTAGAGCCTAAACTACCAATGTTGGTCCAGCCTTACGATACGCCACGAGGTATCTCGTGATGGCATATCGGGAATACAGACACTTTATGGGTTCGAGGCGAGGGAAACGGGAGGTCGGCAGTTCTCAGCTGCTGGATTTTGGAGGGAGTGGAATCGACCCTTTTACTAAAACATCCCTGCGCAACACAGAAGAATAAATGAAAGGTACTCGCCTTGGGATTGTCGGGATATGTTGGCAGTAGTTAAAAAGGCGTGGGTACGCTTAGTCATACATTTATCCACTACACGTTGACAGTGCTCTAAAGCGGCTGGCGACAACTCCATCCAATTTCCACCGCGTACCTCCTCTCCATCTCATACGCCATGGCTATGAATATCTTTCGCCTCCTTGGTACGTCGATATTTCATAACGCCCTGTGCCAAATGCTGATTTTCCTCGCGCGCGCAGGCGACCTGGCGCATTTGGCGTCCATTTTCATTCTACTGCACAAAATACAAAAATCACGATCATGTCGAGGTATGCTGCGCTCACTCGAGGCTCTTTCCCGCTTAAAAGGAGCTTTGGACCTCATTTAAATGAACTCGACATCCTTACTGATGGTTTACGCCAGGTATTTCGTTCAAGACACAAGCACTCTATGTAGCCGTCTTCGTATCGCGCTATCCGGACATCCTCTGGCGCTATATCTCCCTCTACAATTCCGTGATGAAGCTCTTCTTTATAGCCAGCAGCTGTTACATCCTATACCTCATGCGCTACCGCTTCCGGTCAGCCGCCTTCCTTGCCTATTCCTTTCCTTCCTAACCCTCTTTCCCCTCTTTTTCTTTCTTCCTCAGACCAACACATGACCCTTCCATCGACACATTCCGAGTTGAATACCTCGTCGGCCCGTGTTTTGTCCTTGGCCTCATATTCAACTACGGCTTCAACTTTACAGAAATCTTTTGGTCTTTCTCCATCTTCCTCGAGTCCGTCGCGATACTACCGCAACTGTTCATGCTCCAGCGTACGGGAGAGGCAGAGACTATCACGACACATTACTTGGCCGCGCTGGGGGTCTACCGCGCTCTGTATATCCCTAATTGGATATATCGGTACGTCTTCTTTATTTGTTCTGTGAATGGACATTTGCTTAACATATGGGGATCTGCCACATAGTTATTTCACGGAGAGCGGTTCCGTGGATCCGATTGCTGTAACAGCCGGAATTGTCCAGACAGGTCTTTATCTCGACTTTTTCTACGTCTACTTTACCAAGTGCGTACCTTACACTGGCTTGTTCTCTTATACTTCACTAACACACGTGAAAAGAGTGCTCCAGGGGCAGAAATTCGAGCTTCCCGCTTAATGTACGAGATGTGTATCAATGCATGTAATACGCCAGGGTAGTAGAACGACTTGGAAAATTGTAGACGAAAACAAAAGTCGTAGAGGCCTGTGGTCTTTGTGAAATCTATACTGTTCTTGCATCTCTCATTGATGGATGTAGACACTCAGTCTTCTCAAGATAGGGAACATATGCACCCATTCTGTCTAAGGACAAACTGGTGATGTGTCTATCTTCATGAACGAGTCAATGTTCTCTTTCAGTGCGGTCTGATTTCGAATAAAAGTTGGTGGGCTGAAATGGGGCACTACAACAGAGGTTTATTGAGTGCTTAATCATCTCCCAGTACGCAAAGATTTTATCATGATACAGGTGGTCCTTTGGGCCAATATCAAGTGCCGAATATTCTGTCAGCCATCCTGGGCACAGGTGGATCCTACCTACGTGTGCCCAGGTGGATTCTACCTACGTAAGTCCGCGTTGGTCTTCAGTGTTCTTGTCTACAGTGTGCCTTCGGTATTGTCACCATCATGCAGCTGATTTCAAATAACCCTGAGGCTTAAGAAAATTGCATGGCATGTAATCTATATCAACGTCTTACCTTGTGCCTCGTACGATGTTGATTTCATACTTGCAAAATACTCATCAAGTGGCGCTCGAGTGCCATTGTAACTTGAAAGAAGGTCAGGGTCAAATACATATCGACAATAGCTCACGACAAATCTTGAATCCACTTCAAAGGTCCACAAGCATATCTTCGCTCGACTCTTCTCTATGTCAGTAACTCAATCTTCTACCTGAAAGTCTCGTCCCAGTGACCTTGTCAAGACCCAGATATCACGGAATCAAATTATCCGTACTACGCGAAAATACCTTGTTACAACTCAGCCTACCGCAACACGGTTGCCTTGAGATGTAAAATATGAATGTGAAACGTGATCAGAACACTCAGTATCAGGATTGACGTCACGAGAAGTGCGGACGTGCACTGAATGTTCAAACACCTGCGTTATGCTTTATACAGCCGGCTGAAGCCGCATACCACAGAATCGCATGACCGTTAGGGCGGCCGTGGATCTCGGAAACTAGTCAGTAGTTTCCCAGCTGGCCTGGATTGTCTTGCTGACTTAAAGTATCACATTTTCCCTGAATGACAGATACCGGCATGAAAATAATAGTTATATGTAAACCCAAGACAAACAAAACAATTATACCAAGAAGGTTTTGATACAGATCTAGGTCGAACATCGAACATAGGACTAGGTCCAAAAATCCCGGACAGGTTTCTTCTCCCGGGCACAGCCATCATCTGCACTTTCGTCGATTCTGTCCTGAAACCCGTTCTATTAATGTCAGTCAAGTCAGTTCTCTCAAACATTCTTCAAATGCCAGAATAGATTTCACAGTAATCATTTGAGCACTCTGAAGGAGTTTGAAAGCATCATGCAAGTAGAGTTGTGCTGCAACTTCCAGGGCTCCTTCAGCCTTCTGCAAGTTGATCTCTTTCTTCTGGGAAATGAGACTTTCAAACAAGTATAAGTATGTCCCCAGTGTAGATCCAAAGTCAATGAAGACCGCTCACCTCTCGCATATGTCTGTCAGATACTCCATCTTAGATACTTCCAGATTTGGCAACTTATCGAGATAGTTTATCGCGGTGTTGGCCATTTCTTCAGCAATAGTAACGATATTCTGCACTGGATTCTTCTTGTCGAAATTAGGAGAGCTGAGGATGTACACTTTAGGTTTTCCTTCTGCCTCGTCAGGAGGTATAGTCAACTTGAGAGAACCATCTGTCGAAAGTGAAGTGAGTGCTCTATTTTATCAAAGACAAATCGAGTACAACTACCTTCCAAATGGTCAAGCTTGATCTCAAAATCCGTTTCCTATATTTTGGTAAGCAAGTAGAACTCTTGTAATAATGTATTGACCATTTACATCTGCTTCGTCTAAACTTTCCACTGGAGAGGTTGAAGCTGCCTTTGGATCCTCCTTCAAGAACTTGCTAGACCGCTTCTTTAGTCTAAGAGGGAAGATTTGTCGGGAAACAGTACTTGAAAAAGTACGCGGCTTACTCTTCGTAGCGTGCAAGTATAATTTCAGCAACTTCTGAGTCACCGGTGTCGCGCAATTCCCGGATTGCGTCATCTGCTTTCTGTTGTGTCATTTGGAGTTTTTCCCGGCGACTGCCAATGCTTGACTGTACAAGTTTCTGAATGGGCGAGATAGGAGCAGACATTGAGAATGATGTAGTTTGACAAAAAGGGTGAAAAATAAATCAACGGGGTGATGAGGGAGTTCAAAATTGCAGCGGAATGCCTTATAAACCAGTAGTTTTCCTCCCACCTAAGAAATAATGGTGCAGTATGTAATCGTCCTTAAGTGTTTCCGAAGACATTGGTTACTATGTTTCAGAGTAGCCGTCGTATATCAATGTGCACAGGATGTGACGGGGGTTGTTACGTATTTTCGGAAAGAGAACAAGAGCAAGAGAGAATTCCATGTCGGATACAAGCGACAGAAGAAGCAAATGCCATAGGTTTGTGCGTCGGTGGGTCCATGTCTGTACAATGATTGCCTTTTGTAGATAGTTCTATGTTCCTGCTCAGAATATGTAATATGTCAGCCGTGTTACGCGTCGCGCAATACAAGGTCTTCATGCCCAAATACATATACGGTATGTACAATAATACAATGAGTTGCGAGGAAGTTTAAAGAAGCCTGTATGTCGATGTCAGACGTTGACTGTTCGGAATGTTCGAGATAGTAACGTATTACTTATGACTGGAGCATGACATCTTCGCAACCTGTATGCATGAATGTTTTCACAGAACAAGTGACTTGATTGACCAGGAATATTGCTTTGTTCATGTATTTTGTTCAGTTCCTCGATCGGATTTTTTTTTATCAGTCCCTGGACAAATGAGTTTCAAAGTCATAAGCTCACGTCTTGTTCCTGAATATGTGAGACGGCAACATTGTGGTCTTTGCACCCTACGAGTTATGTAGCTGCAGAGGGCACTCTACAGCGACTCCTCAGGTAGGTTTTCGTAGGACTGTATACCGCATGTCTTGCGTTTTTCTATGACTTGCGGCCGGGGAAACGTGGCCTTGATGATGGCTCTCGGAGCGCTGAAGGGGTATGACGTCCGTAGCATACTTGTGGGCGCGACGGACCCCGGCTGTTCGTGGCACGCGTAATCGTGCTTTGGGACTCCGCGGCCGAAAGGAAGTAAGCTCCCACGCAGTGCAAGGGTCCTAACGTCCTGGAAGTACAGGAGATATCTGGAGCATCACGACAATGAGGGATCTGAGGTGGAAGAATATGATTGATCAAGAATTTGTTGGGTATTTTTCACTCCTCTTAGTACCGAAATCATCCGCTGATTAATACCTACATCATCTGAAGAACTCAGTCACCCCATCACTGATTACTTTTCAAAACAAGTCATTTCGATGAATAAAGTATTTTGATTCATACATAGGCCTCCAGCAAGTCCCAAGGTTTAGATATCTGCTTGAGGGACAGGTATACTGACATGCCTTGCTTCATCATTTGTGTCACTATAATTCAATGTGAAGGACCTTTGCAACCCGGAGCCTAAGATGGGTCTTTGTAAGTCAAGAACTTGTAACCTTAGTACAGCTGACGATTTCCCACCTCCAGTTGCCCCCAAGAGCTCTCGATAATTCTTTATGGCTCGGTGCAACCTAGTTCTGCGTTCCAATGTCTCAATGATTGCATTTTCAGCCCTTGCTGTTACATTTGCAGGGTCATTTATCTCTTCCTTCTGTGCACTTGAAGAGGCTTTCTGCGCAATATACTATCAATTCTTTCCTATTAACAAGTATACGTAATAATACCTGAATGCGAGAAGACAAGCGGAGACACATGTCATATGTATTACGGGCTTGCTTCACCATTCCACGGTATCGCCGGGTTTTGATTAAGATTTTCATATCCTCGTTGCTAGCCTCAAGGAGATCATCTATACGCATATCTATCCTACGGATCAAGAGTTGTTAGTAGAACCGGCTAGTCACTAAAATGAAAATAACTAACTTTTCACAATACAATCGTCAAAAAGACTGTCATACATTTGCCTGTCGAGCATTTGTTGAACCGACCGAAGAGTTTCCATAGCTGATATCACAGTCTTTTTGGCCTCTGTCAAAGGCACCCTGATCATGGATGATTTATTTCTCGAAAATGGACGAGACACAATGGGGCCCAAGAAAGGAGCTTATAGTCGCTCCAACGATAGACTCGAGAACAACCATTGAACTAGGGAGGAGGTAATATGATGCTTAATGTATCGATATACTGCTATGTATTTGAATGCTTGACAGTCACATGCGGGTGACTTCGATATGGGGCTGGTAACTATACAAAATCAAGAAGAAAGGGACTCAAGGTCCGCACGGTGTTGTTCGCAAGTCAGAGTTCTATTGTTTCAACCTCCATTTAGAACAAAAACAATCAGCAAGAAGAGGAGGTTTACGGAAAGCTGTGGGCGGTTTTGTTCAAGCGACTTTGATACTCCATAGATGAAATCTTGCTTGGTTTGGTCCATGCTGATTTCCACGTGCTGTCAAATATATCGCTAAGAAGTTCATCATTTTTGGCAGTTGCATTCTGGAACTACCAATACAGTACGCCTTAACATTCGATCTCATACTTACTACGAAGTCCGCAAAAACATAATAACGAATTTCGCTCCCACTGCATCACATTGTGATGCTCCCCCGCGACTTCAGACACGAGAAAGGCTTCGAACCTGGAGATCTTTCTCCAAGAGAAATCTTCTGGCGCGATAACTATAAGTTCCTCAAGAAGCATGGCTACACTCTGCGAGACCGTTATGATCCCGACAGGGTGCTTTCTTGGAAGAAGCGAAAGGGTGCACGCAAGCACTTTACAGATTTTGAGGATGGCCAGTATAGTCAAGTAAGCTTTGTCATTCTTCTACGAGGATAATCATACCTATTTCGAAAGCACGGTAAAGTTCTAGATGCAACTCGTTCCGATGGAACTCTTGTTGTGCTTAAAGACGTCAGTATTGATTCCAAAGAACAGGAAATTCAAACCGGCAGATATTTCTCCTCTGGAGTATTGGCAACGCATCCTAAGAACCATTGTGTGCCATTTTTAGATGTAATAAACCCAACGGAAGGTTCCCGGACAGCGTTCATCGTCATGCCATATCTACTTGAAACAAACTATCCACCTTTTGTGACCGTAGGTGAGGTCGTTGACTATATCAGGCAGATCTTTGAGGTGATTGATCGTCTTGCCATGTTTGACCTTCGTTATTACTCAAGTTCTTGCCAGGGGTTGAAATTTATGCATGAGAACAATGTTATTCATGGGTACGGTACACTCATGTGTTTAGATTGATCGAACTCACCTTTGCTTCAGGGACTGTAAAACAGACAATTTCATGGCGGGAACAGTCTTATTATTCAAGGCACCGCCACACCCTGCGCAACGATTCATGCGACTTGACTTTCGGGGGGAGGCATCAGTCTCTTCCTCTCGTACGAAGAAACCAGTGAAGTACTATCTCATAGACTTCGATCTGTCTAGAGTTTACCGGCCCGAGGATGCGCCCTACCTCAGGCAACCTCCATGGGGCGGAGATAAATCGGTTCCCGAGTTTTCACTCCCTAATTCACCCCCTTGCGATCCTTTTGCCGTGGATGTTTACTGTATAGGTAACTGTATCAGAGAAGACTATCTTGATGTATGTTTTTCAGTACTTCTATGTGCTCTTACCGACCAAAAATCTACAGGGTCGGGACATTCTAGAGAAAGCAAAGAAAGGATTCGAGTTCATGAGAGAATTGTGAATGACATGACTAACTCGGATCCCCTAAAGAGACCATCTATGACCGACGTTGTCACTCGTTTTGTGGACATTATTAAAGGACTCGATGATAAAGAGCTGCGCTCTCCAGTTCTCAATATCGAAGAAGATCCTCGTATTCTTGGGAAGATTAAGCATTGGACTACGCAATGGATATACAGGATACGCGGCATTCCGGCTATACCCAATGCATAGAATGTACCATTATATGTTGATGGCATACTTATGGCATTACATATCGCTCTGTTTTTATTCCCGTTTCTTGAAATACACTCCTACTGCTTTCGATCTCAGGAATGCAGAACTTACAATGTCCTATACTTTTTGTGGAAAGCTTGAAAGATAGATGATTTGCTTAAATCTATGCCTGAGAGTAAAGATACTAACTAGCGAAGTCTGTCGTCATTGCTACTCGTCGCGTAAGTCCAAGGCTTCCCATGCCCAAAGGTACGACGAGTTGCAACAAAAGAAGCCTGTACCCTGCATGCCAGATGTCAACTGTTCAATTTTTTTGGGCGAATAACATCGTACTTATGACTGGACAGTGGAGCATAGATGTCGCAGCATTTTCATACGCAGGCAGATAGTATTATTGACAAATATAATAACGATTTATTGGCTGATGTTCGAAGGATCGAAAGATGATTCGAACATCAGGATGTCTCGATATATAAATACATTTTACTTACTTGTGAGACTTATTACTCAGTCTCAAAAGTATGAAGTAATGAGACAATGAAATTGATGAAAAATTGACCCCCACTGAGGTCACATTAATCATCGCCGTAAGCTTGATTATTACAACCTTCGACAATAGAGTCTTTCGACATTATGCATGATTGTTTTCATGGAATCTCAAGTGGCTTGGTAGACTAAGAATATTGCTTCATTGATTTATTTTGTGCAGTTTCCAGAACACATTTTCTTCAGTCCCTGGAGGTCCCTGTACAGATATATATATTTATGTAGTCGAACGAGCTCCATAGTAAACTTGTGCACCGCAGCGTTTGAGACTCCGCGACTGTGTGCCAGTTGACGGTAGACATTTACATCGAATGCGATAGAACTTTTCATACTAGTGCTTCACGACACGTAAGCGGTCGTCAAGTGGCCCATATGTATATGATTGACAAGACAAGTGGTTGGTTGTATATTTTATCCAATGTAGAACTGTACTAGGCAAGTCTGTGACTCTAGCAGTCAGAAGCAGAGGACTTTGAGGAACGGAAAAGATTCTCAATTCCACAGGTATACCATCAAAATGTTATCCATAACACGATATTATATTTTGGGTATAGCAGGAATACCTCGTATCCTGTAGATCCATTGAACAATCCGATGCTTGATCTTCCCAAAAAATTCTAAATTTTCGTCGATATTGAGAACTGGAGAGCGTAACAAATTATCGTCGAGTCCATCGACAATGCCTTCAAAACGAGAAACAACGTCGGTTATAGATGGTCTCGTTCCGGGGTCCGAGTTCGTCATATCATTCACCAACTCCCTCATGAATTCGAAGCCCTTCTTTGCTTTTCCAAATACTCCCCTACCCTATATTATTGCAACATTATTGTATTGGGTAGGAGCGCACGGAAGTACTGAAAACTTACATCAAGATAATCCTGTCTAATAGAGTTGCCCATACAGTAAACATCCACAGCAAAAGGATCACAAGGTGGTGCCTCAGAGAGTAAAAACTCGGGGACCGACTTGTCTCCACCCCAAGGAGGTTGCCGGAGGTGGGGTGCATCCTCGGGACGATAGACTCTAGACAAATCAAAATCTATAAGGTAGTACTTGACTGGTTTCTTCGTACGAGAGGATGAGACAGATACCCGTCCTCGATAATCAAGTCGCATGAATCGTCGCACAGGATGTGGTGGGACGTTGAATAATGAGATTGTCCCCGCCATGAGATTATCCGTTTTACAGTCCCTGAAGAGAAAAGTGAGATTGGTGATGATAGACATGACGTTCCATCGCACCCATGAACAACGTTGTTCTCATGTATGAATTGTAAGCCCTGCAAAAAAAAACCATTGAGCTGAGGAATACTGAACGTTAAAATAGTAGGACCATCACCTCAAAAATCTGTCGAAAATAGTCAACGACCTCACCAATAGTTTGAAAAGACGGATAGTTTGTTTCAAGTAAATATGGCATGACAATGAATACTATCTGGGAACCATCCTGAGGGTCGATGACATCTAGGAATGGCACACAGTGATTCTTGGGATGTGTTGCTAACGCTTCAGAAGAGAAATATTTCCCAATTTGGACTTCATGTTCATTAGTATCGATACTGACGTCCTTCAGTACAACGAGAGTTCCGTCTGCACGGGTAGCATCTATGATTTTTCCGTGCTTTTAAAATTAATGTCGACTGTTTCTAGAGAAGAATGGCAAGACTTACTCGACTATACTGACCATCTTCGAAGTTTGTAAAGTTCTTGGACAGGTCTTTTTTCTTCTTCCAAGATAGCACCCTATCGGGATTATAACGATCTCGGAGCGTATAGCCATGCTCCTTGAGGAACTTATAGTGGCCGCGCCAGAAGATTTCTCTTGGAGAGAGGTCTCCAGGTTCGAAGCCTTTTTCGAGGCGGAAGTCGCGTGTGGACATGTAGGAGCGGACTTGAACGACACTATCAGTTCTTGTTCTTGTTTGTACCCTAATTTCATTTGTTTTATCGAGCCGTCGAACTTTGATCCATACGTCGTTAACGAACAGACAGCGTGGGACAATATCCGACGATTTCGTTATCCATAAGCTCGTCAACGTGTTCAACAGCTAATCTTTCCCTGCTCTTCTTACGAGCGACATGTCTCTTTGTTCTCCTTGTTCTCAATGGGGATGATCAATAGCTTAATCTTCCATGGCTACACTGATCGAATCTTCCTCTTGCGTAGGATTGCCGAGTATTTAAAATGTATAACCACTCAAGGACGATTCATTCAACTCATTACTCTAAAGAACCCCTCTCCACTTCTTCCAATGGTGGTTTTTGAATCCTTGTTTGCAGCGAGCATAGGCTCCTTTTTGGCCCCGATTTTTGCTCGTCCATTTTCAAGAAATAAATCATCCAAGATCAGAGTGCCCCTGACCGATGCCAAAACGACTGTTATATCAGCTTTGGAAACCCTTCGGTCAGTTCAAGCTACACTTGACCGGCATATGCACGAAGATCTGTTTGATGATTGTCGACAGTTAGTCGTTTCCTTTCAATTTTACTGAATCACAGATTCACAATTCTCAGGATGGACCTACATATAGATGGCCTCTTCAAGGCCAGCAACAAGAATATGAATATTATAACCAAAACCCGGCGATACCGTGGACTGGTGAAGGAAGCCCGCGAAGCACATGTCGCAAGCCTCGACTTGGCTTTCAGAGTTCAGGTATTCATTATGGCTACAACATTTATGAGAAGGAACTGAATCGAACATTGGTTAGGAAGCATCCTTAAGCGCACAGATTAAAGAGAGAGAAAATCCTGCTAGCATTGAAGCAAGTGACGAAGAAAAAGCCATCGCGTACATGGAACGCAAGGTCAGGTACAATGTAGCAAAAAGGAACTATCAGAAAATCTGCGGGCCAGGTAACAAACAGTGAGAATGTCCCAAATCTTGACTTAAGAAGACATATCCTAGGCTCCGAGTCGCAAAGTTCTTTCAAGTTAATACTTCAGCTTGAAGTTGAAACTTCAATTTGATGTGCTGGCCAATGGAGAATTATTGGCATGATCTATCTCACTAAGGATGGCAATTCTTTGGAATGTTTGGATGAGTAATGTTGTAATTATGACTGGAGCATAGAACCTTCTCGATTATGCACGATAATTTTTAGGAGCGGAACAAGCTACTTTTGAATGGCCTGATCGAGTCAGAGTATTTGTTCGATGTATGTATGTACTTTGTCCAATGTATGACAGAGTTCCTAGTGCATTGAACTTTGAAACTCCGCGACCGAAAGAAGCAAGTAAGTTTTTGCCCGGGTGATCGGTGATGTACTGGCATAGAAGGGGTTGTGATGAATTCTGAGAGCGGCTGAAAAACCACACAAGAAGGACACTGATGGCATGCCGACGTTCTCAAGCGCTACGTTCTTGTCGACGCTTAATAGGAACTTCAAGGTGACTGTCGCAGATACGGTCTCACGTCAGCTGTATGTAGTATTGGATCACGCCTCTCACATGTCCCGAGGCAGGGGCCGTGGCTCTGTGGGCCGACGTCTCCGGCTCAGTAGGATCGACTACGGACAAGCATAGAGGAGTTCACCCTCTCCCCGCGCAGGGTGACTGCGGAGAGTTCCCCAGATGGGAGATGTACCCAGTTGAAATCACTGTATGTAATGAATGGAATATATTTCGTTGTCTGGTAATAATCATTGTAAGCTGTATCTTCTCCAATGCACATGCGCCGCTCCGAAAAATTCTTACAATTTACGATTATCCATGGTTTTCTGATATGCGCTCATCAAACTGTTTGGAATATATAGGAGTAGGTATTGCAGGAATACCACGCGCTATACGAAGTGACTGCTTGCTCCAATGTATCGACCAATCAAGGATCCCAAGTCGATCACCATTACCAATGAACGGTGAGCGTAGTTTCCTGTGATTAAGCTTCGAAGTAATTGCATAAAAACGAGTCACTATTTCAGACATCTGTGGTCGCTTCGGTGGATCTGTCTTCACCATATCGGTGATGAGCCCGCGGAGAAATTCGAAACCATATGGCGGAGGCCTGATAGTAACGTCTATTCCTTTTCAGTCAGAGGTCAGGATATATATGTACGGTGACAAAAATATGTTACACACATCAAGAAAATACTGCCTCGGAAAGTTTCCAAGGCAATAAACGTCCACGGCAAATGGATCACAAGGAGGGGCGTTGGGTATCAAGTGCTCTGGTACGGTCTTGTCACCACCCCACGGAGGCTGCTCCAGGAAAGGAGCATCTTCCGGTCGATATATCTTGGCCAGACCAAAGTCAATGAAGTAATACTTGACCGGTTTGAGAGTGCTAGAACGCGTCCTTGATACTGTTGCACTATAGTCTCCCTTCATATTTTTACTTGCCGGGTGAGGCGGAGAGTCAAAAAGACATAGAGAATCCGCTAGGATGTTGTCGTATTTGCAATCTCTAGATCATAGCGAGACATAAATGTTGTAATTCAATGATAACAGGAGACATACCCGTGAGCAATGTTATGTTCGTGCAAGTAATGCAAACCCTGATTCACCGGGTGAGGTCGACAACTATAGAATGAAGAGCTTCGAAGAACCTCGAATATTTGCTTACAGAACCCAACAGCCTCTCCAATAGTTTCAAATGGAGGTAAACCAAATCTGAGAAGAAACGGCATAACTATGAATGCTGTACGAGAACCTTCGGGTGGCTCAATGACTTCCAGAACAGGTACGCAATGGTTCCGTGGATCTGAGGCAAACGTCGCAGACGAGAGATGTTTGGCGACAAGTATCTCGTTTGAAATTGCATGTTTGTCTATGTCAACCCGTTTCAAGACTACGGGGGTACTGTCTGTGCGGGTTGCATCCATGACTTGACCATGCTATATGGTTGTAGGAGTCAATAGGACAGTATTGCTCATAAACGGCCGCCGCTCACTGGGATATGACGCCCATCGGAGGTGGTGTTCGACCACGACGGCACCCATGCTGGATCATATCGCTTTCTCAGTGTATACCCATGTTCTTTAAGGAAGTCGTAATGGTCGCACCAGAAGTAATCAACCTTGCTGAGCTCCATTGTGTCGTAGTTCTCCAACACGGTCATCGGTAGACAGAAAAAGGAAATATGTAGTGGTTATGTACTGGGAGATGCTGATCAATATCTTAAGTTGGTCCTGGACAATCACGTCCAATGACGTGACGACCGTGTGAGGGACTTGGTCCATAATAATTACTTAAGCTTAATTAAGCGCTGATAAAAGGAGGGACTTAGTCATTGTCTCCATCCGGGCATTTTTTATCTCTATGGCGGCACCATTGAAAAGGCAAAGAACCGGGGGACCTGCTCCCCAGCGGGTATGCGCCCCCCACGTGACCTTGTCTATAAATGAGCATTCTCCAGGCCACGCCTGTATTTCCTTGTGATAGGCGAGTCAATCAGGAGAACAATGTATAATTTATGTCCACGTTACGGTTGCACCATACATTTCCTTACCTGTACTCTATCCCAAGACAGAACATCAATGTAGAGAAAGAACCAAATACATATCTACAACAAGCCAAGCAAAGACCATCACATTATAACAAAGGTTCCGTGTAGCATTATTATCACATATTACTAGTATTTATTTATTACTTTGCATATACACGAAATGTTAGTGTGGTATAATCAATGACCGGCTTTACTGTGTAGGAGGTATAGCAGGTATACCACGCGCCATACGAAACAACTGTTTGCTCCAATGTATAACGGAATCGAACATTCCAAGTCGATGGCCAGCACGGATGAATGGTGAACGTAGTCTCCTGTTCTTAAGCTCCGAAGTAATTGTGTCAAAACGAGACACTACTTCAGACATCTGCGGTCGCTTCATGGGATCTTGATTCACCATATTAGTGACGAGTTCGCGGAGAAAGTCAAAGCCTTGCGGCGGAGGCCTGGTAGTGACACCGTCTATTCCCTATATGTCAATTAGACATGCAAAGTGAGAAGGGTATTATACTCACATCAAGGAAGTACTGTCTCAGAAAGTTTGCAAGGCAATAGACATCTACAGCAAAAGGATCGCAAGGTTGAGGACTGGGCAGCAAATGCTCTGGGACAGTCTTGTCCCCACCCCATGGAGGCTGCCTCAAGAAAGGAGCATCTTGGGGTCGATAGATCTTGGACAGACCGAAGTCAATGAAGTAATACTTGATTGGTTTTATGGTACGGGAAAATGGTCTTTTCACCATTCCACTGTAATCTCGCTTCATAATTCTGTTTGCCGGGTGAGGCGGAGAATCGAAAAGACATAGAGAATCTGCCAGGATGTTGTCTGATTTGCAATCTCTAGATCACAGTGAGATGTAAACGTTGTAAGAAAATGATCACAGGAAACATACCCGTGAGCAATGTTGTTTTTGTGTAGGTAATGCAAGCCCTGAACCATCGAGTGAGGTTGACGAATATAGGATGGAAAGCTTCAAAGAACCTCGAATATCTGCTTGCAAAACCCAACAGCCTCACCGACGGTTTCAAATGGAGGAGAATCGACTTTGAGAAGAAGCGGCATGACTATGAATGCTATGCGAGAACCTTCAGGTGGATCGATGACGTCCAAGATAGGTACGCAATGGTTCTGTGAATCTGAAGCAAATGTATCGGATGAGAGATGTCTGGCAACAGGTATCTCATTCGCGTTTTTGTCGAGGTCGACCCGTTTCAGGACAACTACTGTACCGTCGGCGTTGGTTGCGTCCAGGGCTTGACTATACTGTATGGTAGAGAAGGCGTCAACGAACCGAAATTGCTCGTAGTAGGCAGAGCTCACAGGTATATGATGACCATCTTCACACTCTCCAGGGTCCTTGGTAGTTTTGAACCACGATGGCACCCATGCTGGGTCGTATCGTTTCCTGAGGGTGTACCCGCGTTCTTTGAAAAAGTTGTAGTGGTCACGCCAGAAAACTTCGACGTCGCTGAGCTCTGCTGCGTTGTATTTCCCCAGCACGGGGAGACTGGTCATCGGTAGTTTGAAGTTGAAGAAAGAGACAACGACCGGAATTTCTGATTCAGCTCCATCAGCCTATTGTAATGGAAGGAGAATACAGTAAGCACACATGACAAGCGCTTGACAAGCGTGGGTCCACATGTACATCTGCCAAAATAGATCGAGATTATCGCCTTGGCGCCACCGAGGATGTTTACGTCCGAATTGAATATATACAGAATAAGATTGAGCACAGAAGCAAGTAATTGTTCCTATCTAAGCATTTCCATCTCTATGGACAGCGTTGAAAAGGCGATATGACATTCGAGTCAATGACTTGACATACGACCCTCAATCTTCGCCCGAGTCTCGATACTAACTTAAACTTTAGTACATATCCCTTATGGAGGCCTTCAACGTCGCTGTCGGAGTTTCCAACATTATTAACTGCGTCACGGGTGCTTGCACCCTAGGAGTATACCGAAAGAACGAGCCCTGCAAAATCGATACCCATCTCGATGTTTCAAAAAAGCAACTATTAACCGCCTTCGAGGATCTTGCAAAATTTGCTAATGTTCTGGAAAAGAGTGAATACAAAAAACTCGAAACAGACTGTCAAGAGTAAGCCATTTATTTTGCATTCTCGTGTTGACGCTCAGGCTCACGCTTCCATGATGTCAAGGCTCAGAAACAAATTTACTACCAATACAACAGCAGTTCAAGTTGCGAAGGCAAATTATTTCGTTAGGAATAAAAAATTTCGGGAGTTATTGAACAATGCCCAAATTCTGGAGGAGAACACCTTCGAAATCATAACTAAGATTCGAGTAAGCACACATGTCGGTCTTTACGCACTTGATCTTACTGGTTACAGTATATATCCGCAGCTGCTATTAATGAAGCTGAAAGTCAGAGAAAAACGCAGCGCGAAGGGTCAAATGGTGATAAATTTTTGCGTCAGATCGATTGCAGCCTGCTGACAACACTTTGATAATACTAGTGCGATCAGATCAGTCTAACAATAATCAAGGTATGTTGGGGAGGTGGCTTACGGTTCTTGTTGACAATGGGCTTCACCACAGAACAAGATCCACATAACCCGTTCTCCGACGAAGCGACTGTTGCATGGCAGTGTAATGAGCAAAGTGTGCTTCAGTGAAGATTTCCATTCATGAAGTTCGAGTGGTCCGAATATCAACAACGCTTGTGAGGTTCTTCACGCCAGAGTTGATACATTGTTTCCGTACTATAGCCGCTCAAGACAGAGCTGTCTCTAAGAATGTTTTTGCAAGTTGACTGATCTTACAAGTTGTGTTACTTTCTCTGGGAATTTGTCTAATAAACTCATCATGCTCCAAAGGATACTGCTTGACCTACACAGAATTACGTATCGTATCATGCAGGTTGCATGTACAATCAGGAATTTGTTCTTCTGCTACGGTCTTCTTTGGATGAAAGAGGCCATGTGTAACAGAGAAAAAGCAAGGGCACGAGGGTGTAATGCAGTCACAAGCACCAATTAGATATAGCAGGACTGGAATTTCTATAAGTTGTTCCGTACGTCTGATCATTGTGTTTAGTGACAATTTCTCTGCTTTTTTTGTTGGGACCTTGAGGTTGAAAGCAAACGTCAGGGACTGCATTACCATGTGTATAGCTGACTTACATTTGTAACTCGTCCTTTTGGATCCCAATGGAACACAAGGTATATCAAATTCTTTTCAACTCAAATGCTCCATTCTCCACGCCGTGAGGCACAACACACCTGCTTCAAGGTCAGTGAACGAGCCTAGAACTCGCACAAGCACCTAGAGCTCATTCAATATCGTTTGCGTCTGTAGGACCTCAGATATCAAAGTTCAACGGCAGCTGGAGTCAGGATGTTAAAAGGTGGAGTCATTATATTAAAAAATCTGACCTTGATTTAAGCTGTGTGGCGGCTCACAAATTGACCTTCCACATTAATATTTGTCAAGTTGATTAAAAGATGCTGTCTGGCATGTAGTGTTCAGATAAGCCATCACTTGTGCAATTATTCACAAAGGACAGATTCGACTTTATTGATTATTTCAGCGTCTTCTCTCCGACCTGACAACCAGCAGCCGACGTATATACAAGTAACTGGAACGCCGCCTCAACTCCTGGGTTGTACGTAGATGGTACGGCAAGATACTTTCCAGCCGCCAGCGCAATCTGTGGTGTGGCAACACCTGATATGGCGTCATTGTAGGCCCCTGACGTTGCGATATGGCGCCGAAGAGTCCCATCAGGAGACGCCGGGAAAATCGTGATATTAAGTGACGTTGCGATGAACGGACGGATAAGTTGTAAACGGATTCTGGACGGATTAGAGACCATTAATGTTGCATATAATCAAATCAACCTTTGGATGAGCTTACTTGAATTGGGTCAAGACAGGTATGCTTATCTCAAAGATAGGGTTTTTTGAGTATCTTTCGGAAATTGGCCCGCCTCCCGCTGAGTCTCTGGTCCTGAATTCGAGTTCATTGATACGAGATAGCAATCGAATCATTCAAGATCACATACCAAGCACCCCGTACAATTCTTTCGTACATACCTGCGCCTTCTTGAGGAATCGGTCGCAGATCAAATGCAAGGGAACTTTCAACTCTGAGGGTATAGGGACCCGTATAATGTGGCTCAAATGCAGACAAAATCACCGTAGAGTCACCACCTGGATCTGTGAGACTATCTATCTGAACAAGTTACCCATGGACTTACATGACATCTCCTTTCTTACTCGGGCCATGCCATAGCTATACGCTCCGGAGCTAGCTAACACTTCATTTTCGACCAATCTATCACTGACCAATCAACAAGACTCAACAGAACATAAGCACGCAACATACTCATCAATCCTTCCACCTTGTGAGTAGACCCAGGATATGTTGACGGGCGTATCCCTATTAGTGTGTAGGGTGAGGGTTACTTTGCCCTTGTTTCTACTATTGAACGTTGCTGGACCACGATGTATCTGCAGGTGATATTGCGGATTTGACATAAACGTCGGGTAGGTGCAATTCCCACCAGCATTTTTACTTGTCAGAATACCCTCGATCTCAAAGATGATCAATCTTTGTCAGGCAAGGAAGAAAGCGAGGAGGAAAATCCTTACCTTTTTTGTGAAAGGCGGAGATGAGGGTGTCTCGTCCCACGAGATATCGAAATTCAAGGTAGCATAGGCTGACAGAGTATAACCAACTTCTGTTCCATCTCCATCATAAGATGCGAAGATTGATAAAGCACCTGAAGGCATGGAAGAGAGCACTTTCGTTCTAACCTAGAAGAATGTATGAATTGCGATAGATGATTTATGTTCACAGGAGAATTACCAAGACATGTGTACTATTCGTATAAGTACCCTACAGATAGTATCATGATCAGAACATGTTTTCGAAAGATAGACAGAGCAATGTTACCTTTGTGGCAATTGTGTTTTGGTCGAGAAAGTTAGACCTCTCTAAATCATCTTCCAATTGTACCTTCAGCGAGATATAATCCGACATGCGACTTGAGTCAGTTACATGGCGCGTGAGAAGGACCCAAATTTCCTCTTCTACTCCAGAGTTCCGCTTCGCGAACAACAGAGACACATGCCTAATTGCGGCTGTATAATGTCAGCACAAAGAGCATGAAAGATGGCTGGCCAAGACTAACTTTCATCGTCCTGACTCTTCCGTTTCCACATACTGTGTCTTGGGATCAGCATCAAAAAGGACAAGCGGAACGAGATCTCTCTACCTATGGAATGTCAATTGGTTATCCCATAGACAAGGATCCCAACTTAGATAGATGCCATCGAAGACATTCAGTACATCTATCCAAGGCACTTGTAACGCTTTCGGAATAGTTCAAAAACTCTCTGTTCTTGTTGAACAATCGGATAGGAAGCGCACCCTTCGGTCCTTTGACCTGTTTTTTGTGATCTGGATTCACCCAAGTATCAAGAATCGTCAATATTCGACCATCATCACTCTCATTTACATCTACAACCAATTCATCTGAAGTGTAAGATTCAATAAGTAGAGCAAGGATGCAGAACATACCAATTACAGCGTAGCTGTGCGAAGATAAAAGTTCGACGTCTTCCCAGGTGATATGGGGATTGGTTCCTGTCCCAAGCGTCAACATGCAGTTGCCTAGTCAGCCAGGACTAAATGAGTAATTTTTTCATGTATACATTGGGCCTACCGCGAGCAAAATTCTCAACAATCCTCTCCCAGGTTTTCTCGCGCTCGAAGTTAGATCTGTTCAACGCAAGAAAAATGAGAGCCCATGGTGAATGAGACGGAATAGAACATACCTTTTATTCTCGATATGCTCCGGAATCCAACCGGCAATTGCGCTAGTATAGATGTTCGATGACAAGTGAGTAAGTCAGGATATTCGAACGTACTGCAGATCAATGCTCGAATTCCTATGTTATAATGGTGAGTAACGATTGAATGATAGATCATTGGAGTGACTTAACGATCCTGGGAAATCATATCCTCCCATGAGCTTCATGTACTGGACGGACGATAATAAGTCCAGGTTGAACAAAGAACGTAAAAAGGCGACGTGCCCCCTTCTCCAGTATGCTGGGCCACAACGTTGGTTTGGCAGTAGGGTCACTCCCTGGCGGAAGTACTGACATGCACATGAGCGTGCCGTCAACTGGGTGATAAGGCAATCGATCGTCGACGACTGTTGGACTTATAAAACCGTTGATCATTTCTGGACGAGGTTCAACTCACCAATCTACGTAGATATAAGAGCGCCGGTCCCAAAAAAGCTGAGAAAGACGCACACGTCGCCAGTCACCATTAAATAGGACCTTGATGTCGTACCTACCATCAGATTGTAACATGTCACTGCTTTCGGTAGTCAATCCTCGTCTAATACCACAATACACTGCATCACGAGCAAGCTTGACGATAAAAGGATTATTATACAAGAGATATAGACTAACCCGATACTTACGTTCGAGTTGAATCGGCGTGAATGTTCCAAACAAACGGAGATAGATGCGCAGACAGAACAGTCGGTTACAACGTGCTGCAATATTTCTTGAGGGAGGATCCTATGTCTTGCATGGATAGTGCGTATGGGGGGAACGTGACGACGCCACACAGGAGATAGCTTGGCTTGTTCTGGGGACAACTTCGGCGGACCATCTGGGTCTCTGAAATCACGTTTCATCCTGTTTTAAATCAGAAAATAACAAACGACGAACTCATAGGGAACTTGAGTGATCTTAGATACAGGTCGATCCCATAAAGGAAAGTACAATCCGTTGACTGAACCACCTTTCTTGAGCACGAATAATTGCTCTTCTGAGTCAAAACAACCATAATTCACGTCGGATACTCTGCGTAATGCAGAAAAGAATTCACGCACGCGAAGAGAAGTGGTCAATCCCAACCGGCGTCAAGGTTGTAGACGCGTTTACAGCAGATGGGGCGTCCTGCGGGTTCAAAGTCTTCCGTTTATCCATGAATGCCTTAATCTTTTCCGCTCGCTCCAACGCCTTCGCGGCACTCGATTTCCACTTTGCTGCTTGCGCCGGCACATTATCACTCTCAATGCGGCTAAGATGGAGATAGAGTTCGGCAGATTTCACGTAGAGACGAAAAGCGGCATCATAGTCGCGCGATAACTCGGACTTAGCAGCCTTGGAATAAGTAAGCTGGCATTTTATCAGAGTTAATAAGAGTGGGACGAGAGGAAAGAAACCGTGCCTCTGCTTCCTTGTCAGCGGGACGATTTGCCGTGCTCATGGACGTGCATGTGTAAAGAGCTGGGTTACGCAAAGCGGAGCTGAAACAAAAGCTTGTCGATTGACAAGCAAGTATTACTTGAAAGTACTTTCGATTCACACGCAGTCAACATAGCCAAATTAAAAACACGCTCAATGATATCGTCACTGACGTCTTAAGTCAACTTCATGAAAAGTGACCAGACTCGTTGCATACTTGAACAATATCGAATAAATGGCGGACGTAAAAATGGAAAATACATAATGTAAAGCTTTTAATGACTGCAGCAATCGCGACAAAGAACTTCCCTCCAGGGGGTTGTAAACCATGCCAGCGACCAGCACGTCGTGGCAAAGATTCCAGGTGAAGGTTACTTGAGATGGATAGTTGTATGGTGGAAGCAGATATGCCACCGCTGAAAACGACAGACCTAGTTTTGAGGTACAGAAGGTTATCCATATTGGTTTTGTCAACGATGAGGTAGGTGACAGAATCGCACGCTTTAATGAAGTAGAAACTACAATGAATACATCAACATTTTAGGGCACGCAATCCGGGCGTTTCATTTAAAAGTCGAAGGTAGACATTATCTTGCCTAGAACAACGTAGGAGAAAAATAGAATTCTAATTCATCATCATGAGTTTTGTTCCTGCTAGTTTCTGTCATTCAAACAATCAGTATGACGGAGAATGTTGTTGTTATTAAACCTCATTACATACGTATTCTCTGCTTCTTTCTCCAGCCCCATTTCGGGACTTTGACTTTGGGATCAATCAACCATCCTCTCACCTCCTGCCCCATCGCTGGGTCTCGAACGTCACAAAGCTTCAGCAGCTTCTCCGCCCATTTCTTGAACTCAACTTCCTCTCCAAGCATGGCCCAGCACAAACAGACGTCTCTCACAAAAACGCTTGCCATTCCTTGCAAACCTTCCTTTTCGATCAACGTGAGCGCCTCCATATGCGGTTGAAGGACAAAATCATCAGATCGACAAAGGTCCGTGGCCCATCCAGTGAAAGTTGGTCGCGTGTGTCGCCAGTCTCGCAGGACTGCCCGGGTTGCATCTGATTCCTCAAGGAGGGGGGAAGGGAGGGTGCAGAAGGGGCAAAGACATGTGAAGCCATAGTGTGATAGAAGCCGTGCACGTCTGGTATCGCGCGCCTGTGTCACGTCAGTATAAATTATAGTAATCTCTTCACCAGGAGCAATAGGGCGAAGAGCATATAGAGATGTTGAGAAGGATGCTAGATCCCATTTGTGCGCTGCGTTTGGACCACAACTATATCGCAAATAAGTAGTCGTCGTATTTAGATATAGAGCCGCTTACCTGTGGTTGCAACGATTGATGACCAGGAAGACGCCTCCGTATTCCCTGGCCTCAACATCTATGTCGTCAGGAAGCCCAAGCTCAAGGACGAGGGCATTGGTGCATAGTATTCCCTCTTCCAAGGCACATTCATTGAGACGCCGGCAATTTGCCATGGTATGTAATTCGTCACGTCGACGGCGAGGTAGAGCCTCTGACAAGGAGTGATAAGCGGAACGACGAGCTTCCCCTGTTAATGGAACCACAGCCGGCGCAAATATCACGGGATGTTCTACATAAATGAGAGATCCAGTTGGTATGTAGCGCGTCGCAAACATGCCAAGGCCCTTGTCTGGTCCTGCTGGCCTGATTTCAAAACAGGTTGTTCCATCTTCATCAAGCGGCGTCGAACGTGGTGGTTGTGTTGGTGTCGGAAGATATGGAACAATACGCTTATCTATAAGCATACTGGTGGAAGAGTCCGGTGCATCTAGGTACGTTAGCGTGTGTGTCGTGAAATACGACGATAATGGCAGATAAGACATGGAAAATACAGTTGAGAACAGATTAGATCGCAGAGATCTCGAGATTAGATAATCGTTGTCGGACATCTTTGCCTTCACTGCTGGCACCAGAAGGTATTTCCACTGGAAAAAGCATAAAAGAAAGCTGTCATGCTATTTCCATTGTGCCATTTTCTAAGAGAAAAAGTCTTTAAACAAAGGAAAGTGCCTGT
>JAGGAP010000328.1:0-34090 GCA_017657235.1 Termitomyces sp. T73sscA | reverse complement strand
AGCATATAGCTTGAGATTTTGATTCTCAGGTCCTGTCAAGTGTTGATATTTTAGCTTTATCTTGAATCACAAACTTATAGCACCTCCTTTTCAAATTCACAGCAGTTTTCAAACCACCTCTGAGCTTCTTCACTTTTTCAACAATAATTTTTGTTGCAAATCCACTTAAGTTAAGCCATGTTCATAGTCAGAAGCATTCTCAAGTTTATTAACCAGGTTATCATCATGGTCTAGCCACATTTCATTGACATCTGAGATCTTCTTCTTCTATGAGAATTGTGCAAGAAGTACTTGTCTGCATAGTTCTATCTCTGACTTGAGTATTGTGAAAGACCTGCTTTAATTATTTCAAGAGAATTTATTGTTGACATTTCAGTATGAGAGGCAAAAACCTGTTTGAAACAACTTTTTCTGGCAAATTTTGAATATTTTTTTGCTTGAACATATATTCATTTTAAGTAAGAAAAATCAATTTATTAGGATACTTTTCAAGAAAATTATCAGTTATAACCACCCATTTTATCCATCAATTATTGGGTATCAAAGGAGTCTCAAATTTCTCTGCATACTGAGTTAGTGGACCACTAGAGCCCATTGGTTTGAAGGAGTTATTAGCTATCAGAGCCCTTAGTTATAAGAAGTTTGACTGTAGTGAGTTTTGTAGTACAATAATACCACTGATGAGGCCCTACTTGGTTCAGCACATACAAGGCACCCTACAAAGCCTTGCCACCAGAACACAGTATAACTTTCCAGCTGTTACTCACCTTCCTGACAACTATAGTAAAACTACTGGAGGGTGCTCCTCAAAATATTCCACCAAAACCACAGGCTGAAACATGTGATTTAACTTGCCTTGCCAACATTTCACCTTGCTGCCTGCCTCCTCTGACAAGTTGTTGGCAGCCTCCCATGCCCACACCTTCTACCATCTCTGATATGTCCAAATTGACAGATGATAGAATGATGGAAGCTCCAGTTCAACTGACAGATAGCTCAGAAACATCAGTTGTTTCAGCCTTTTGCCAATGTTCTACTGAACTCTCTGGCAACATAGGTCTGATGGTATTTCCCCAAGACAGATGGCTTGGTCTATTAATAGTTGGCAAAGACTTGCTGACCCTTCTATTTTTGGACTTCTTTCATTTCAATGCTTTTAGTATAATTTACAGTTTCTTACCTACTTTTTCCTTGTACATTACCTCTAAGCATTGCCTATGCCTTTGGCAACTTTGACAAGGTCACTGTTTTTACTCTGTATAGATACCTTACTTTTTGTCAGTATGAAACACAGAAAAATCATACACATTTTGCCCACACCTATCTTCACCAGAGTTCAGATCTCTAAGCAACTTGATTCTGCTAAGTTGTCTTAGTGCATCTCTCTCTCTCTTAGCACTCATCTTTTAGCACCTCTTCTCCTAGCTCTTGCAGTGCCATTCAGGCACTCATAGTCTTACATTGCCAATGCTTTAGCGCTTTGCCTACAAATCTTTGCACCTAGCACCTATGGCTAGGATCTAGTAGCTCCATGTAGCTAAGCACTTTCTCTTCCTTGCTGCCTTACTTCAGCACTTCTTGCTAACTTCTCTTGGCAACTGACAGTTCATAGCTTGTTTATATCCAACAGGCTTCAAATTCTATAGCAAGTTTCTGGGACCTGTCCAGAACTCTTGCACACTACTTGCCCAAAAGGTTAAGTTGCTACCTACCCAGACAGCACTTAGCACACTGACTTTGTTTTTGCTTATTTCCAGTCATTCTAGTTGGTTTACACACCAATTACATATTTACTGCTCCATCCTGTTTAGCACCAATTAGTGTTGAACAGAGTTTTTATTTATTTCCATTTAGTCACCTAATAGTAGGTTGCTGACAAATCATACCCATTCTGACAATTCAAGGTGACCAACAACCTTTCTAGTTACTGTTGCCAGAGTGGCAAATTAGTCATGTAATCACATTAGTCAGCCACTGTCAGAGCAACAAATTGATCATGTGATAATGAACATAAAATACACACATGACTGTTCAAGGTAGACCTCAGTTTTGCTGTGTGCCACAACAGCCCATCCCCTTTGATGGTGCCATGAGTCAAGAACTTATGGAATGCATGGATGTCGACCCTCCCATTGTACTTCTCAGGAGGTGTCAGTTTGATGATCGCTTGTTGGTGGTGTTTGCATTTGGATCTACACAATCAATGGTGTTCCTGATGATGGGATGATGACTGGGACTCAGAGCTGCTAGATGAGGTTGACTTGCTGTCTTCACTCTGGTAACCAGCACTCGAGTCAGATTCTGATCCATCATCGGACGATGAGTCAAATTGGTCGGGTTCTGAGTCTGAGGGGTTGTGTTGTTGTCTTTTGTCTAGACAGCCAAATGCCCGACCTAGTTTGCTATGCGCAGTGATCTGCATGATGAGCTTGGTTGTGGCATTTTTTCCTGTCGGTGCGTTTTCCTGCTCCCCGCCAGCTTGTACTTATCTTTGGCTTTAGACCCTTTGGCCACCTTTTGTATCAAGGCAGCTAGCTCATCCAAGATAGGCTCGGAGGCTAAGCGCTTCTTGCGTTTTTTGTGAGAGGCCTATCGCTTCCTTTGCAGGCGGTCCATTTCACAAGTAAGTTTCCTTTTGTTGCGAAGATAGTCCAATACATCTTCACGCAATAGCTTATATTGTGCTACCATGTCGCTTGTTTCATCCTCGTGGTTGTGTGCGCCGTTAGCCACCACTTCTGTGGCTGCCGTCGTGGCATCGACGTCCTGTTCATGGCTTAAATGATTGTCATTTTCTCGAGCTATGCTTATCTCGGTGAGGATATCCTGTTGTATGGCAAGGTCCATCTCAGCTTTGTCTAGTTGAACTTTGCCCCAGTTCCTGGAGTCTATGCCCTTGCCCTTGTCTTGGGCCTGAGTTTTGTCAGGGTCAGACAGGAACACGACCTTTTCCATCCTTTTATCTACCTGTATTCGTTCGTCCATAGTCATATTACTACGTGCTTCCACAATGTCTTTGATCAGATTCTCATCCAGCATTTCTACGTTGGTGGTCTGAGTAGGTTGGGGAAAAGGTTGTATATTGGATAAGTCTGCGGCGTCTGGTTCTATAGTAGATATGTAACGCCGTTCATCGTCCTCCTCGAGGGAGCTTGTTGAGCTAGGCACCTCGGTTGTGTCATCCCTTTTGGGTTTGAGCTTCACACCGGCCAGGGGCTCGGCGGCATCCACATTCATTTCAGTGGGCATCGCGGCGTAGCTAGCGCTTGTGGAGAGTCTGTTCGGCGGTTCCGGCTCTATCTGGCTGAATGCGGGCTTGGATTCCGTTTCCGTCGGTTCCTTGGACGGGCGTACGGGTCCCGTGTTTCGTACAGCTGTTGGGCTCAGTCTGCGGGCTGACCTTCCTGTAGACTCCGAAGAGAATATCTAGAGGACATAGTTTTTAGTAGCGAGAGTTTTGGGTGTTGACTCACTGGACTGGGTGGCCGCAGTTGATCAGACTGAGGTGTTCCGAGGCCTAAAGTCGACGAGGTAAGATGTTCAGCTAGTAAGCAGTAGGACTTTTTTGAATTCAAAAAATGTAACTGCAGCGGTTAGTGACGGTGCCGGAGTCTTAAGTCAACCTAATAGAACTGTTGTAAGTCCTTGATTGCAGAAGAACTATCTACTAGGTAGGGGAATACATGGATTATATACCCCGGCTATACTGGTACCCAATGTAAATCATAAGAAAGATAAGTAGGATCAGCCAATCAGATAACGACCGTTACACTCAGACTGCGCCAAATTCCTTGTCAAATTCTTAAAAATTTCGCCCGGCTGGGCCTCAAATCTGCAATATTATGGACCAAGATTGCCTTCTAGAGGCCTCAAATCCGCAAAGTTTGGACTTAGATTTGACAAAAATATTTCGCCTGGAATCCGCTATTTTGCTGACAAGGTTTATCAGGAACTTCCCGTCGCCCGGTTACCTTGCTGTGTAGCCGGCTCGTTGTCTTGTATTACTCTTACCCCTGAGTATTCGAACTCGCTAATCCATACGACAACAAAGTGGTCCAACTGGGATTGCAGTGTGAATATTTGAGTAGGCGCCGGACTGATTATCCGAGCTTGAGGGAATTCGGGCGGAAATTAATCACAATGGAGATGAAGTGTCGACACTTTAAGCTTCGTCGCAAGGATCCTTGCTTTCGCAATAACTGAGCGAAGATTACCACCTATCAGGAGTCTTTAAAAGCACAAACTGGTAGTATTTGGCTATTGTCAGATCATTCAAGTGTCTCTAGAATACTAGTCAAGACATGACAGCGGGCTTGCGCCCACAGTTCTGTGATGAGGGTTGCATGCATGTGCTTATTTCTTCCCCTTCCTGCAGGTGCATCTGTTTGTCACTTCTGCCTCCGAGATTCCGACACGGTAGTATGCATGTGTACGGTCACTAAGAGTTCGAGAATTGATATGGTTGTCCATTAAATACCATTCTCCTGATATGCTATCACAATGGTGGACAATTACAAGAATTGCATGCAAGACACTTTATATTGTATTGGATCACTGACCAAAAGCCGCTCTGCTTTGGAAACGCAGGCGGAGATAATCACATGTAATTCTATCAAACCGCCTTTGGTGTTTGATGAAACTGCACTTTGAGTTGGGCCAATCTGTCTTCCGACCATACTAATTCAGCAATGACTCTTGAAGAAACCCATCCGGTGCTTTCTCTTCCGTACCAAGGTCAGCGATCCTTGTGTGTAACAACAGCTACTGTTAAATAATGGGGACCTAGACATGTCGAATGTTTTCCTTCCTGTCGACATCTTGCCGCAGATTCTTGAATGTGCAACACGCATGCAGCCTTGGCATGCCCATGTTTTCTCAGTTGTCTCAAAAGGCACTCGAGTGGCCGTCGAGAAGATCATTTATGAGAGCCTTCTCCTGACAAGTCGTCGTAGAGCCCGAGCTCGTTGGACACGGACACATGAGTTCCCTCAGACTGCCGTGATCGAAAAAATTTTGCCTACATTTCGAAACAGGCCTGCAGGTTTCTTTGCCGCTACGGTGAAGAATGTCCTGTTCGATTCATATGGAGACGAAGACCGTGATGATATTGAACTCATCTTGACGAAATGTACTGGGATTCGAATCTTGGCGTATTGGATACTCAATCCTGTTAAAGCCGGCCCTTGGATCCTAAGCTCTGCGCACACTGTAGAATGCTTCTGGGTGACCGGAGATGTCTTTGAAAAGGCACTGGCCCATCTTCCGGTCGTTCTTCCTGCGTTGAAGAAGATGCACCTCTGTGATCTCAATGAAAACTGGCAAGAGCATGTTGAACTCATGATCTCCATAGCACCCAACTTGCAGTACATGCTTTTGAGAGGTGAATTTTGGAATATGGAGGAGATAAAAGAATGGGTAGGGAGATTCGACACAGTTACCATCGAGCTCCAGGATGACGGTTCTGATAATGAAGATGATGACGTAGATTTCCTCGATGAATGGCTATTTACGATTGATAGTGCCAACATTCAATAGGATCCAAGGTAACTCCTATCCAGTAAAGATGTCTATTCTAATTGCTGACCTACGCAACGTTCAGGCTGGCACGCGGGACATTAAGAAAGGATCTTTCTTTCATACGAAGATGTTGAAATAATTTCAAAGAAACCTTCCATGATGGGATGGATCTCACAATATTGACTATTGTAGCACCAGGTGGCAACATAGCACACACAGCCTTTGAGATCAAGATGTGGATAAGGCTGTTTGAACGACATAATGTGGGTGCGATATAATGATCGGGAGTCCAGGATCAGCGAGGAATCATTCTGATGTAAGCCAGCCCAGTCAGATACCATACTACGTAGCCGAATTGATTGAATGACATCTGTGGGCGCAATAGAATGATCATCAGTGAGAATTCAATCATCATTCCGATGTAAGCCAGGCCGCGTGTCGAGACACATAAATTAGCACTCTTGTGATGTACGATGCCTTCTAGAGCTGGCCTCTCAAAAGCTCATCTGTGGTCGTACTAAATCCTCACTTCTCTAAAATTTGATTATCTGCTGCACGGAAACCTCTCACCGACCTATGCCTCCAAGCCGCATCTTTGCTGTCTTTCTTTTTCTCATCGTCCTTCTATCAAATGCCGTCGCTCTCCCAATAAAAACCAATCTCTCATATTCAGAACCCAAGTCAGTGCCTCATGTTACAGTGCTCCTCACTATGTGTTAATTCACTTTGATTCACTCTGATATCCAGGAGATTTGGGAGCAGGTCTGTGTCACCACAACCTCACCCTCAGTCTTCGAAATCTGGACCTATTCAAGTTTCCAAGTCTCCAGAGCCAGAATCTTCAATAAAGACAAGACCCGCAGCAAGCATCAGTGGCGCAAAGACAGACGGACATGCCAATGCTAAAGTCAAAGTACAAGGATCATACGCCATTCTGTCACCTGGTGAAAATTATCTGCTTTATGTATGTAACCCATATCCAAAGTCGGTACTATGACTGACACTCATTCATCTACAGGATAACAAATTTAAATCCTACTTCATATTTTTTAAATTTGGAGATACCAATAACCAGGAAAGACGAAACAAAGATTATGCGACAGCGAACCCCTCATCAATGGTCAGAGGCAGGAAAGATCCCAATCATTTTGGTCCTCTCAAGCCTGGGAAGACGATGGAAAATGCAATATTGAAGGTATTGTTAGAGAAACTCGGAAGCTCTGGTCTAGTGGAAATTGTCGGAACAGAAAAAACGACGGGGGTTCCAGGACGAGGTGAGTATCCTTAAGTTCTTCTCGAATTAGTTGGGACTTGACTCGAGAGTAGATACCGAATGGTATAAATTTTACCTCGGTCAGACGTTGGAAAAGGCGTTTGAAGCCAAGGCCAGATTGCACGAATTGGTGGAGGAATACTCAACACTGGAGCTTGGTGAGGTTCAAGCACCCGCCAGTTTTGACGACAAGGCTTCGACGCCCGCCAGCGTTGACAACAAGGCGTTGACGCCCGCCAGTTCAAAGGGAAAATCTCGAGCATCTGCCAAGAAGAACGACAACGCATACACAGGTGATCGAGCACGACAGGCATACATCAAGAAATTCTTTAATCTGTTCTCCATCTTGAAGGATCAGGGAAGCAATACGAAACCGGTCATAGACGAATCTTCCAGGGGTCCGGAGCAACCCAACTGGTGGAAAATGGCCAAATTGAAGCAGGGTGACCGAGATTAGATGTATATACGCCAGTAAATCACAGACCTGGATCTAATCTATAAGAACCTCGTTATCGAATTCGGCGCTTTCTAATTTGTCCCGACAGGCGAGTGCGAGAAAGGTAGTAATGACGCTCTATACGACGGTTAATTTCGTGCCGTTGATGGGCGAGGATGGAGAGAGTTACTCAGAGTTCAAGCGAGTACTTCTGAAAGACATGAGTCAGACAATTCTTGAGTGCCGCATCTCCCTTACCAAGAGAGAAAGAGGGAGGAAGACTCAAGCCCGAGCTGTGAAATCCCACAGAGCCGGAGATTCAGAAGGGGTGAGGTAGCAACTACGTGTTCGTGACACTGGCAGGATGATATATCATGCCCTGCCTATGGTTGATTTACCCACAGTTGTTAATTACAGGCCTATGTATTAAATCTACACTGTGAGCATTTCAGCAGTACTCAACACCAATGCACAAGTGACGACTTACCAACGCCCACAACAATGAGCAACATGACCCTGGGAGGCTCCCGCCCACTTTTTAACTGTGCCTTAAATGACGCGACTCGATACCATTCGTGACAATTGATCGTGATACCTCTCAATTTGATCTTTCGCACGTACTCAAAAGTATATTTAGCCTACATCAAATATAGATCTCCAAGATACAATATATGTTGTGGAAAACCAGAAACAGAGAAACATAACAAAAAAAAAAGAAAATGTAGAATTCTCAACTAAAGCTTATTGAGTTCAGTGCAATACTTATTACCTAAGGAAACACCTGGACCTGTCAAGATCAGATTAGGTAGATTTGCCCAAGTCATTCAATACATCATTGCAAGCAAATGTTGCAGGGCTGCCTGACAATAAGCATATGCATGCATGCCAGCATGAGTTTGGCATCAAGGTGAGGTAATGGTGATGTAGAGGAAGTGAGGTTTAGGTGAAGGCCCTAGTTGCCCACCTGAGATCAAAGGGGATGGGCCATTGTGGCACATGGCAAAACAGAGGTCTACCTTGAACAGTCATGTGGTATTTTATGTCCATTATCACATGATCAATTTGTTGCTCCAGCAGTAGCTGACTAATGTGATCACATGACCAATTTGCCACTCCAGCAATGGTAACTACAGTTGCAATCAAAGACAACAATTTAATATCTCCAGATTGCAAATTTTTTGGGTCAAGCTGACTTCAGATTTGACTATTAAATACATTAAAAAACACCTCTCCAAAGTTTTTTCCACACGTATTTCAGGACTGCTAAAATTTTGGGCAATTTCAGGCAAATTTTTAACCATCTCAAGTACTTTTGTCTAGTTCAGAACAGCCTCGATCAAAATCATAGCATACTGAGAAACCTTGCAGTGCTGTTCTGCTTCTGTACTGCTCAAGCTGCTGCTTTACTGATTAGCTCCATAAAATATGCACTTTTAAACTACCAAGTTTGGTTAATGAAACATTGAATCATGATCTCTGGACATGCATTGAGATACTTCACTGCAGCTTCCTTTGCCTCTGCAAAAGTAATCTTTGGAACTTCTCTGTATCTGTATTTGACCCAGCCCCAATACTTTGAATGTTCTGTTACAGTATATTCACTAAAGTTGATATGATACAAAAATTTATACCATTTTGATTAGATTAAGCTCACAGTAGAACTTTGGCAAGATGCATTCATGCCCCCAGCTCTTGATCAAAGTCTTAAGTTGCAAGATCTGATTTGCAAAGTCCTCCTGGTGGCTGAGGATCTGTGCCATACAACAGTCACAATTTTTTATGGGACAGACTGGAGAACACTTGGCATGTTTTTTTTTTCAACATTGAAATTGTGCTCTCAAAGACTTGATACAGGTCTTTGGGCTGGCCATTAGAAAGAGTCTTTTTTTTTTCATTGAGTCTCTTATCTTCCCAGTCCTCATCTCCTTTCTCAAACTCAATTTCCTCTCCCCTATCTTGCTCTCTTTCAAGAAACTCCTCATCCAGAGCAAATCCTCATGGTTTTTCAAGTGAGTTTATTATTTGCATCACTCCCAGCACCTTCATCTGGGCTGCATGCATGAGATCAATGTAATTTATCACTTATGGAGTTAGCAGTGTAGGAGTTCTCCACTGGCTTCTGATTTCAGAGCCCAGAGATGTTGCAGTGTTGTTTCTGTCATTGTCCATGTTTTATTGACAAGCACAATTGTGATAACAAGATCTTAGTTTGTTGGATTTTTTTTGGAGGATCTACTTGTGAATTTGCCAATATTGTTACAGATTCATACTTGAATAATCCAAAGCTATCAATTCTGCAATTTTGGGGATTTTTCTTCATTTTTTTTGAGGGACCAACAATTTTTTTCAGAGTACAAATAGTAATACCTATGAAATCAAAGAATTGGCTTATAGAAAGAATTCTGCTTAATAGAGCCTAAATAACATGTTTTTACAATAAAACAAAGGTTTCACAAATCACTCAGCTCTTCAAAATTGGTCTGTTTATTTTTGTTGTGTTTGATTATCTGCAACTGTATAGAAAGGTTGTTGGTGAAGTCACCTTCAATTGTTAGAATGGATATGATTGTCAGAAACCTACTATTAGGTGAATGTACAGAAATGAATGAAAACTCTGTTTAACACCAAATGGTGCCAAACAGAATGGAGCAGTAAATATGTGATTGGTGTGTAAACCAACTAGAATGACTGGAAATAAGCAAAAACAAAGTCAGTGGTATGATTGTACTACAAAACTCACTAACAAGTAGCAGAAATGAGGTCACATGACCAGTTTGCTGCTCCAGCAGTGGCTGACTAATATGGTCACATGATCAATGTGCCACTTCAGCAGTAGCTGACTAATGTGGCCATGTTATTTGAACACAAATGATATTGTTGTACTGTTGATAAATCAACAGAATCCCATCAAAAAGGCTGATTGAAAATATAGAAGAAACAGTGGTGCAATGGTTTATGCAATGAATCTAGGGCTAAAAACATAGATATCTGTCATGACCCATGCCATTTCTCCAGCTACCTTGCACACCCCTGACATTCACTCATGAACTTTGAACCCTGGAGCACCACTGCTGGACCTCCAAAGCCTTTAGTTTGGCTCTGCCAAACTTCCATCAACCCTGCACACCATGCCTTCCATGTCACCAGTTCATCAGCTGGCATCCACTAACAGCAACCATCACCTGCCCAATCCAGATGGCACCCATGCCTCAATCAGACCTACTACCATCTCATGCTATCCCTGGTAGACCCAGCTCCACATCCTCATGCCTGATCCAGCACTTTGATCAGACCTCTGTGTAACCAGTTGGTTACCCTTACTTATACAAGGCGCAACGTATCGCACCTCATTGCTATATATAGATTATAACATGCATTTGTAATGTGCGTTTGTAGATTACATAAGGACAACATCTTGTATTCACAACGTATCTAGTCTAATCCAATAATTCAGTCTGATTCAGCTATGGTGTGAAACACGCAAGATTGTTCTATCTGTAGCCAACGGCTACATTTTTTTGAATCTTCTGCTATTGGTTTTAGACTCTGGGCTCTTGTTACCATACTAGGCAACACACATCAAACTTCTTGACTTCTTTTTGCCATGTCAAACTCTAGTTTGCATGGCTGACTCAGGTGGTCAACCACCAGGTCTCTTGGAGCCACTTGCTGGCTGCTGCTGAGACGCCTTCAGCATCAAAATACCAGCCCCCAACCAAGCAGGATGACCAAGCAACTTGCGACATCAGTGAGAGCTTTGGAATGCCGGAGGGATTATCTGGGTCACGAATGAAATCAATCTTGAATCCTGGTTCTAGACCAGGGGAGAAATTATTTGCATCAGAGTCATCGCTTCAAGCGACAAATCTAGCATTGCTAATCTATCCAACATTGCCCGAGAACACTACATTCTCATTGGGGGCAATGGGTGGACCGGTCCAATATGTGGACACAATGCAGGGCAGTGCGCTAGCACACAGTACACCATTCCAGACAATGCAGCCTGAGCAAGGGGATAAACAAGCGCAGGAAGCATTGTCAGAGCAGACAACAAGGCCACAAGGAGCAAGCCCAGCTACAGTGACCAGGCAGACAGAGCAGGTACGAGAAGAGGCACCCTCAGCACCTCCGATGATGGAAAAGTTGAGAAGGAGTGGCAAGGAGCCACAGGTGAGGCTCAAGAGCCCCAGGAAAGTTCTGGATTTAGCGTCTGAACTAGACTCCTCTGATGAAGAGGAGGATGGAAGGTTGTTATTGACCTTGTCAGTCCAGCTTCAGCTGGTACTAGACTGTTTTCCAACGGTCACTAAAAAATTGATGCAAAAGCGTCTCCAGCTTTACGTGGTAAAGCATCTACAATTACTGGCTGATAGAGGCCAGCGTGTACCTAGGGCTGATTTGACTGAATATATCAAACTTTTTGCACGTATATTTGAGCTTGAGCTCAATGAATACATCAAACGCAAGGCAGCCTGAGGGACCGCCACATCAACAGCCACTCCGGCTGAATCAGTGAACTACGATGCTCTGTTGCATCAATGCGCACCAGATATCGCAGAAGCGATGGATATCCTGAATGCGCCTAAGCAGGTGACTGAGTCCCAGCAGGACTACAAAAAGTGTCAAAATGCCGTGTGTCAGCAGGTTAATACTAGTGGAATGCCTCTGCAGGCATTGTCAGAGGTGGAGACGGCAATGTCCAACCCTGCTGGAGAGGATGAGGTGAATAACCTGCCTGCAAACAGGATGCCTCATCAACACATCACAATTAAGGAAGAGGACCGCGATGTACACGTTCCAGACAAGCCTGTTACCCTGCAACGTGTCACAAGATGAGTCCACCTAGTGGACAACTGGAATAAGCGTGTTAATTATCAATGCATCTGCAATCAAGACCTGCAAAGTCAAGGTGAGTCATTAATAGACAACCAAGGAATAGTATTTGAAGGGCATGGAGGTGTCACGCCCATAGATGATATGAGGCAACAATTCGTCGCGAGGATTGGAGAACCAAATAGAGATCCGGGAAAGGATAGTGGTGACAATGACCACCACAGTAATGGTGGACATGGTCATCATAACAACGACCAGGAGAGAAGAGATCATTGAGATGATCATAGACCCTCAGGTTGTCAACCGGAACAACCAGTACCTCAGGGCCTGCAAGGTCTGCATCCTGAACGGAGAACTGAGAAACCCCCACATCAAGCAGTTAGGGCATGGTCTTTGCCCTCACCTCATGATTTGTGTGCAAGCACGCTGGGAATGAATGAGGTGGTCAAGATCCACATGGATCATATGCATGACCGCCTTAATCGTCTAGTGGATGACTTGTTGGGAGTTAGGTTCAAGTTTCCAGATGGGGTCAGGCCTTGTCAAGCAGAAGGAAAGCATATTCAAGCGTATGCTGGAGGACACAAGTTTTTCCAGTTGAAAGACTGGACTATGGATGTCTGCTATCATCTAGCTGCTTGTTGCTATGGTGGAGATGACATGGAACAGGAGCGCATATTTGTGCTCCATGAATTCATGGATGGAGAAGCGTGGAACCGGTTCTGCAGACATGTCCTGCATACAAACAGGGACAAAGTGTATTGGACCTTCAAGGAGGTCTTGATAGGACTGTATAATTGCTTTGTCAATGCGGCGACTATGCAAAAGGCTTGTGAAGCCTTCAGGACGGCTGTATACAATGATTGAATGGGCGTCCAGACATTCTACAATGACCTTGTGGGTTATGCACAAAATATGGCTATCTATCCAGATGAGTTTACCATTTGGGAGACATTCCTGGATGGAATACCAGCTGAGATGCATTGTGCACTTATATGCAATAATAACCTGTTACCAGAGGTCAACACAGTGACCAAATTCCTAGCGTATGCTATACAATATGAGCAGTCTGCATGGACTGCGACACACTATGACCAGCGCAGTTCTTGTCATGCTACTGGAAATCATTAACCTGTCAAGGTTGGAACATTCTTAGCAAAGCGTTCTGAGATGGAACAAAACTGCAATCCGCGGTTTGTAGTATGGCATACAATGCCTGGAGGGCATAAGCTGGGTCAGGGGCAAGCTAGTAAAGCACCAGCAGCTAAAGACGCCCGCTATAACTCTAGTTTGGGCCAATCTACACCAAAAGCAACACAGGATGGGCCACTAAGAGTGGGCCTTCCCAAGGTCACCTTTGGTGATGGAGATGCAGGATATAAGCCTAGTGGTGAAATACCACATTGCTACAACTGTGGCCAGACAGGCCACTTTTCTAAAGAATGCAAGGCACTGAGAGCGCAGGTCAGAGCCGCCCATACAGTGGCAGTGGAGAGTGACATGGAAAGCAATGCTGATGCAGGCCCGGATGAGCCTGCAAATGATGAGGACGTTACTCAAGCTGTTGAAGAGCAGTCTGTAGATGATGACACTGAAAGCATCTATATTGATGGAGATGAATACATCGCAGTGGACGTATATGACAACAACTACTATGCTCATGATGATGATGAGGAGCATATGTTTGCTCTGACCAAGCATCAAGGGGATAGCTGCATCTGTATGTGATGCATAACACTGCAGAAGGCAGCGGACAAGCTGCAACAACCACACTATACTCCTCAAGAGAAGGAGTGTCTGGTGACCTACATAAAGGTCAACGGACATCCAGCGTGGATACTGTGGGACTCTGGGAGTACTACTACGGGCATTACACCCCAGTTTGTGCATGTGAACACTATACGCATTCATGAGCTAATGGAGCCATTGATGCTCCAGCTTGGGATAGTGGGGAGCCGCACCATTGTACAGTTTGGTGTGAAAGTAAAGGTGAAAACATCAGGACAGCTGACAAAAGAATATGTGGATATAGCAAACTTCAATTGCTATGATATGATAATTGGTATGCCATTCATGCGTAAGAACAAAGTCACCCTCAACTTTGTCAATAACAAGGTTGTTGTCAACAGAATGCTGTTGAGAGCTGAGGGAGTGGTCCTGGCAGACACAAATGGCCATCTATGATGGTATCAAGCCACAGAGAAGCGTTGCAAGAATTGCAACTGACTAAAAGGTTGCAAGAATGCGACAGTGGAAGACATTGATGAGAAGCTGGCTCCAATGGCCAGCCTACTGGCAGAGGCGCCGGTGGTAATGATGCCTGAAGAGGAGTTCCAAGGAACTCTGAAAAGGGGGGATGGGCCAGATAGGCCAAGGATGGCAGAAAGAAAAGCCGCAGAGATGCCTGACAAGGCTCATCAACCTGACAAAACCCATGCAGAACAGGTGAACCTAGGATTGTTGAAGTGTCAACTGACAAGCTCTGGAGTGAAGGTGGAAGACCTCGTAACAGATGAGGTCGAAGAGTGTTGACAAAGTGCCGTGAACGCGGCAGAAACAACTGACAGCATAAGATCCTTTTGGGATCGACCAGTGCCACCACCAGACATGCAGTGGGCCTATGACCCACATATGCTACTGGAGTGGAATGAGGTTGTAGCCTCAATGGTGGCGCAGAGATGGGCTGGGGCGCTCTGACCCACTGGAGAAGTTTATCTGCAGCCTTTCACCGAGGAAATCTTAGAACCATCAGACATAACGTTTGACAAACGGTTGCTAAAGGCAAAAAGCATGCAATGGTTGATGAAGTCAACAGCGTTAAAGCCTCCCCTGAGGCTGAGGATGGAAGACACTGGGGAAGCGCACTTACGTGCGTTCAGAGAACAATTTGAACCAAAGGTTCAGCTGTGCCAAAAGCGCATAGACAAAGGTAAAGCCAAATCTACTGGATTACGGGAAGAGGACATTCCGCGGTTGCGCCAGCAATAGCAGCAGGAATTCGCAGACATTGTTAACGGGACAAAACCCAAACTCCCACCATGGTGGGAGGTAAACCATGAGATTAATCTCATAGATGAGACTAAGCAGTACAAATATCATCTGCCTCGCTGCCTGTGAGCACTACAGGAGCAGCTTTGTGATAAGACAAATCACTACATTGATGCCAAGTGGTGGGAACCACAGCCAGCAATGCAAGCTGCACCATTATTGTGCATTCCCAAGAAAGATGGGACATTACAAACTGCATTGGATGCGCAACAGCGCAATGACAATACCATCAAGGATGTGACGCCACTACCAGACCAGGAAGTGATTTGCAAGGATGTCGCAAAAGCTGCGTACAGGTCAAAAATCAACCTGACAGATGCATACAAACAAGTATGCATACACGTGGAAGACATTCCAAAAACTGTGTTCACGTCCCTGATGGGGACATTTGTCAGTAACATTATGCAGATTGGCAACTGTAATGCGCCAGCTACGTTTCAGAGGTTAATGACCTCTATATTCTGAGACATCATTGGAAAGTTTATGCACGTCTATCTAGACAATATTTTCATCTACTCAGATTCCATAGAGGAACACAAGCAACACATATGAGTCATATTTAAATGACTGCATGAAGCAAGCTTGTATTAAAGAGTTGTACGCACAAAGTATCGACTGCTTAGAGCACATCATAGATGCGCAGGGTATACACCCAGATTCAGATAAACTTGATCAAATTCAAGAGTGGTGAACACCATGTAATTACAACGATATCCAACAATTCATTGGACTGGTTAACTATATTGGTAACTTTTTACCAGACGTAACTGCATATACAGGCCCTCTTATGGCCATGACCCAGAACAGGTCGCCGTTTTACTGGCAACTGCTGCATCAGCGGTGCTTCAAGATGATCAAGCAAATCTGCACAAAGACGCCAATTATATGCTCAATCAATCCGCATCTCAATGAGCTGATATGGCTCATTTGTGACGCATCAAAGACAGGCATAGGGGCCATGTTTGGCCAAGGGAAGACCTGGCAAACTTGCAGACCTGCAGGTTTTATGTTGCACAAGTTCACGACTGCGCAACAGAACTATGCAGTGCATGAGTTAGAGACACTCGCTATCTTGGAAGCCCTCCTGAAATAGGAGGATAAGCTGATGGGGTATAAGATCCATATTATCACAGATCATAAAGCATTAGAGTTCTTCAAAACTCAGGTGCACCTGTCCCCATGACAGTGTCAATGGATTGACTATATGTCACACTATCAGTTTGACATAACATATGTCAAGGGAGAACTGAATAAAGTCACGGACTGCTTATCGCAATACTTTGAGAGTGATACTCATGACGATGTCCACAAAGTCCATGACTTTGTCCAGGCAGACAAGCATATTGATCCTGATGGCAAGGATTTGCCATGGCATTGGTTCCAGGAGATAGCAGAACGTCATGTAGAGATTTGAGCCATGCAGGCTCACAAGTTGTGCCATAGCAAACAGCTTAAGGAGCAACAAGAAGTCCAAGACCTCGAAGCTCAAGGTCTTGCAAGTGCAGAACCAGCCATTATGCAGCCAATGGAAGAACTGTTGTCTAGTGAGAACAACTTAACAGTGGAATAGGCACTAGGCATTGTTGATTCTAGTCCTAGGACTGCTGATCTTGAAAATGCACAGTGGTGTGCACGTATCCAGAGAGGATACTCGCAAGATAAGTTCTACATCTAAATACTCAACAAACCCATGGAGCATCCATGCTTTGTCATTGAGCAGAAGCTCATCTATATGATGAGTCCCACTGGTGTGAAGGTGGTATGCATCCCGCAGAACAGAGCACTAATAATGACTATTCTGGACCAAGCCCATAGTATTGTTGGGCACTTTGGATATCAAAAGATGCTTGAATACACGCGTCACTCATATTGGTGGCCACAGATGGCCAAAGAGACAAACCAGTTCTGTGTGACATGTGAAGCATGTCAACGTTTGAAAACCTCGAACCAGAAACCAGCTGGGAAGCTACATTCGCTTCCAGTCCCAGTGAAACCCTGGGACTCAATAGGCATGAACTTCGTTGGACCATTCCCGGAATTGCGCGGCTTCAACTACTTGTGGGTAGTGATTTGCTGCATGACCAGTATGGTCCACCTTATTCCAGTGAACACAATAACTAAAGCGTCAGAACTCTCATGGATCTATCTCAAGGAGATAGTACACCTACATGGCCTACCTAGCTCGATCGTAAGCGACTGAGACTCTAAGTTTACTTCCAAATGGTGGAAGAAGCTGCACAAGCTGCTTGGGGTGAAGTTGCTCATGTCAACATCATTTCATCTGCAGATGAATGGCCAGACAGAACGCATGAATAGCAACATTGCGCAGATCTTCCGAGCTTTTGTCCGTCCTGATCAGAAGGACTGGGTGGACTGAATCCCCATGGTGGAGTTTGCGATAAATGCGAGTGTGTCTGAGACTACAGAGTATGCACTCTTTGAACTCAATAGTGGCTATATGCCATCTATGATCAAGGAACTTCATACTGATGAAGTGATCCATTAAGGAATCAAGAATTTTGCACAGAATGCGCTAACCAACCTTGCAAATGCACACAATGCAATTATCAAGGCCTGCGTCTTCCAGACACGCTATGCGAATATCTGCTGGGGAGATGAACCGGCAATTGACAAAGGCAGCTTGGTGTATCTGTCCACCAAGAACCTGAATTTATCCATGGGACAGGCAAGCAAGCTGTGCCCCAATTGGGTAGGACCATATAAGGTCCTGGAAGCTGAGCTGAGCATGTCAAACTATGTGCTGGAGCTACCAACTGCATTGCAGGCACAACAAATTGTGCCAAAGTTCCATGTGTCGCTCTTGCAACTTTATTTGGCAAGTAACAATGTGCTATTCCCAAATCGTGCAATACCCAAACCATATGATTTTAGCATGGCCAATGACCAGGAATGGTTTGTAGATGACTTCATAGGTCATTGTTGGACACAGTCTGGAGACCTCAAATTCGAGGTGCATTGGAGCCTAGGGGATACCACATAGGAACCCCTGGCTAACTGCAAATCGCTTGCAGCGATGGATCATTACTTGGACTTGCAGGGCATTAAACGCCCTCATCACCTCGCATGATGCACATAGAGCGCAGGGCAGCCAGAATTTGGCTGAGTCCAAATGGCCAATGGAACTAGGCAGCCATGGAGATCACGGACAAGTCCGGTGGCTGGACATGTGGTCAAGTTTGGATGTGTGTGGTCATATTGACCATAGGACTCTCTGATGCTGTGTGCTGTGTGGCTGAGAGTTTGTATGTGTTTGTCCACCTAGCAGACTTGAGAGATTTTTTTCTTTTTCTCATGCTTTGTCGTAACACGTCATAGACATGTAGACAGTAGTAGTACAAAAATGGCCTATCGGGACCAGCCCAGACCTGGACAGAGCTTACAGAGCTCTGGTTGGGGGGGAGACCTGCACAAGGTCAAGTTCACAATCAAGCACAACCAAAAATTCAGCAATACATGGCCATGGCCTATCCAGGCCACAAGGAACCGTCACCATATCAGATGCCCGTCCACTCGCAGATGGATGTGGATGAGGAGGGGCGCTATAAGCACCAGGAAGAGGTAGGGCGCCACGAGCATGTGCACCAACCGGGGCCAAGCCAGCCTCAGGGTGGAGTGCAGTCATATGCGCATGCAGTGGCGCAACCATTGGTTGAGGAGTATGTGCTACAAGCGCAACTAAGTATGGGATCAGAGGCATTGTTGGGCTGTTTGGAGGCGGTGGGACAACCAGTGCCCGTGATAACCAGTTGCTTGCAAGACAACCTTGCAGTGATGGTGATGGAGGGGTTGCTTGACCAGATTGAGCTCATGAGGAGGCAGTGCATAACCACGCTGGAGCAGATTGAGCACGCTGCAAAGCACAAACTTCCAGTATACAAGGGATCAAGTGTGGAGCCCAAATGGGCTAGACTACAACCACCGCAACCTGTGGAAACTGTGCGGGTAGTAGTACCCATGGCAGCTCACAGAGGTCCAGCAGTGGGCTTGACCACCTCAATGTTGCCTGCGCAGCCTGCTGCTGCACTGGTGCAAGCTGCACCCACCATTCTCTGGGCACCAGAGGTGCCCCTTGCCAGCCTCTTGCTGGAGCAGCAAGATGAGAAGATGGCTTATGCGCCTCTCAATCAGGAAGAGAGGGAGTGGATGGATGCCATAGAATCAGATGCACATCCACATGTAACTGTACCCCAAGTGGCAGGTCCCTCGAATTGGGGACTCGCTATGGCATCCCATGCCCCTGGTATGCAGGGGCTTCCAAGATTGTCTCGGGGGCACAAGCCCCCCCTCAATACCAACAACATGGAAGTCGTTGACTTCCCAGCAGGTGTACCTGTGCAGGCTGAGGTCACATAATTGCTGTTCATGCTACCAATCGTGGTAGCTGCGCCTGCCACGCAATTCCAAGTGGTTATTGTGGCCACTAACCTGCGCACTCCTGCGCAATATAATGGGTTGATGGCGGGGGCAGCCCAGACGTTGGCGGCCACTAAGGGCAAGCAGCAGGTTGTCCCCACGGAGGAGGACAACAGTGATTATGGGCAGTCATCCTCCAAGGCAGAGGAAGAGGAGGAAGAGGGCAAAACGCCTGCACAGCGCTTTCAGCACATACAACGCAACAAGAAGCTTGCCAAGAACAAGGCAAATAGAGTTCAAGCCACCATTGCCCTAGCACACAGGGCGCAAAATGACTTCTCTGGACACATCCCTGATGGATTGGGGGTGAAGATCTGGGATCCACTCAACGTTGAGTGGCTCAACTCATGCTTTTGCAGGGCCTTCTGGCCCTCCTTTTATTATTCCTACTGGATGAACATGGTCTTCATGGGTGCTGATGCCAATCACATGGCCACCTACAAGTTTGGCTCTGGTCACGTGGCAGATACGCCGCAAATGATAGTGTACAAGTTCACATGCAGGGGATTCCCTGCACCCCGTATGAGCTGGAATTGCTGTACAAGTATTGTGCAAACCTGCATGTTCTCCATTGCAATTGCATAGTCGCGTTTATGTTGATTAGTGAGCTGCAATTGTTTGCGCAGTGCCTTGACACAGCGCTGCAAAACAGAACGATGCAGCTTCTGCTGCAAGATCCTGCATACTAGGATCTTCCTAACCCAATCCAAGGGCCAGATGACATGGCCTTTATTGAACAACGACACATCCCAGTGCACTTCATGTGCACCAAGGATGATGGAATGTCCACGCTGCATGTAATGCACGCTCCCAACCCAAAGAGGCCTTTTGACCTCGAGCAAATAGCGCAGTATGCGCTCATCTATGGCCGGCCAGAGGTTGGAGAACACTTGGCAAGGCATCGCAGTAGACTTTGTCTACCGCATGCACTGGCAAACCTTGTTTGGATTTGCCCTATGCAGAGCCCTCTGCGCAAGCAGTGCATGTAAAACAACGATTGTCCATTGGTTTGCGCTGGTCATGGCACGACCTGAACTCTACCAAGAAGCTGTGGCTGCTTATGCCACAGCCAATCTGACGTGACCATTTGTGACCCAGTATGGGGCCAACATCGAGATTTGACAAGTCCACGTACCTGATGACTAGGTACAAAACTTTTCTGACGACAACGCAATTTGCATCTTGATTTACGACCACATCCCCCCAGACTGGGTGGACCATGCCTATACCTATGGCATGGTCTATTTGGAACAACAGTTCCACCAGCCGACGATGTCACTTGACATCTTCCAAGATGTCAATAACAAGCACCTACAGCACCTTTCTGTTTATGGAACCCTGCCAGCCATCCCTAACTGGGATGGATGGCAAGAGATCTTGGAGGAGGACCAGTACCGCCTCCTCTTCAAACACGCTGATGAAATGTCAGCACAACAGGATCCTGAGGCTACTGGCCTCTACTATTACATTGGAATGGACCCAAATGTGGGTCACTTGTGGAAGAGAAAACTGGCGCACGGTACAATGCCAGTCATTGGAACTGCGATTAATGTCGCACTGACCGATTGTACTATGGTAGACGTGACTGCTGCAGGAGGTCCTTTGACTCCCCTGAAGACAAACTCCGCGCCCCAACCTCCTGCGATTAACATTGCACAACCGGAGGCAGCAACAACAATGGAATCAGGCAGATCTCAGCTGACAACCGGAACAGGCTGAAAAGCCCAATTTTGTATTATAGTCATTAGGTAACGTCGAGTTTTAGCACTTGAGTACCATTACTGATTCGCTGTGCTTAACAGCACATTTTTTTGTTGATTCTTATCTTGTATGTGTAGCTATGAATACACGGCGGGGTACCCGCAACTTTTTTGGTTCCATCCTGCGCTGATGGCGCTCTTAAGTGGGATCTAGCCACCCGTTTGGGTGATAAGTGACTTGGCCAATTATGTGGCCACTGAGCAGTCTCATTACCTAGTGTCGTATATCATGACCTCATCAGACAGTCGTCTGACTGACAACCTCAGGCGTCAACCAACGCCATTGTGGAATACCCTACACACTTACTCTAGACCGTGCATCGGTCTGAAAGGGGAGTATGTAACCAGTCAGTTACCCTTACTTATATGAGGCGCAACGTATCGCGCCTCATTGCCATATATATAGATCATAACGCGCGTCCGTAACATGCATTTGTAGATTACATAAGGACAACATCTTGTATTCACAATGTATCTAGTCTAATCCAATAATTTGGTCTGATTCAGCTACTGTGTGAAACACGCAAGATTGTTCTATCTGTAGCCAACGGCTACACTCTGGCACCAACATCTGTCCTATCCTGCTGCATACCTCTGCACTCTGATCAAATGCCTTAATTGAACCTGCCGCTGCCTTCCCTTGCACCTCAATCAGACCACTGCCTTTCACTGATGTTTTACTCTGCTGCAGACACCACCAGGGCTTACTCTGGAGCCCCCTGTCCACCCAGCCCTGAAGCACCCCTACTTAAAGCAGACTGCCTCAATAGGATATAGTAGTTTTAATATTAATATAAACTCCAGTCTTGTTGAGTACTCACTTGTATTTTGTATCTCATCTCTCATACTTGTATTTTCCAACTTGCTCTGTTTGTCTCATCTCCTACAGTTTCTTTATCATGGTTTCAACTCTCCCAAAGTCAGTGGAGCCTGACAGTATCAAATATTTGCAAATAAGATAAGGTCTCTTTGATTGAGGAATACAAATGCTAGAGGCTATTGCTTCAATGAAATGCTTCAGACCTTGCTATGTTCCCTCCAGTGGCAATAGACTTCACCTCACTTATCTTAGACAAAACCTTCACAAAACTGTTGAATGAACAGTAATATATAGACAAACTTGCACTACACAAATCAAAATTTGACTGTATCAGAATACATAATGACTTGTAGCAGCATAGAACTATACCTCCTTGTTGTCTGCATCATTTTTGGATGCTATTCCAGTCTGGTTTGATTTTTTGACCAAAATTTCAGAGACCACAACTGCAACCACAGGGTCAAGGGAGTCATACTTTTGACTGTTTCAAATTTAGGGTAAAATCAGAAACTTGAACTCTGAACTTTGTCACCACAAGATGTAATTTTACCAATTAAACTAATTTTACCTTTAATCAATTTTAACAATTTATTGTAGTAGGGGCCTCCTACTCTTGCCTCCCCATGTTCCCCCTTAATTTCTGCCCCCCTTGCCTTTGCCCTCCTTCAGAAAGCCAACTTTTGCCCTGCTATTTGCTAATTAAAGGCTTTGTAATAAAGCCAAGGTAAGTAGACCTTGGAACTAAGGCAGGGCATAACCCTAATTGAAAAGGTTAAGGGCATTAGAGTTTGAACAATGTACGTTGTGACCTAAGTAATCAATATAAGTTGATAGCCTTAGTCTGTAGTACTAAGTGACTATATTGGGACTATACCTAAGTAATTAATATAAGTTGATAACTATGATATAGTCAATATATGTTCATGTTGTATAGTAGTGTGTTACTCACCCTCAGTCCATAGTAAGTGACTGAGGGTGCTGTCTATGGTACTGTTCTGAGATCTGGTATAGATTGAGGTTTTTCCATTTCAACTTTCCCTGTCATGCAAAAATTGAGCCATGTGATTGTCAACTTTTGTCCCATGCTTCTCAAAAGTTGTCAGTGCACTGGTCTCTTATGCTTATATAATCCATCCATAATACATATTCAACTTTCCCCTGTTGTGCAAAAATCAAGCTATGCTATGTGATTGCCAACTTTTGTCCCATGCTTCTCAAAATTCATTGGTGCATTGGTCTTTTTTTATAATACTACCTCCTTTCAAATCTTCAATTGTCCATCTGTATATTGTCAGTGCATCAACAACTCTCCTTACTCTCTATACCTTTCAATCCACCAAACTTTGACCTTCTCATCTGCTTTTTGATTCACTTTCATGCATGTTATTGTAGATTCATTTTCATGCAATTCTACTTTTATAAAATAAGATTCTAATCAGTCTTTTTTATCTTGTATTCACAGAAAATTTAGTGTAAATTATACACCACCTATTTTGGCATTTAACAAGTCATCTGTCAACATGCCATCACATTTAAGTCCATTTTTGCAAATATTGACAGTAGGAGAAACCATATAACAATATCATTTGACGGGTGTTTTAGGTCTCTTTAACATCAGGTTTGTGGACCACAGCAATGGGGTTTGGTTCCATGATGGCATTTCAACAGGTGCCAGAATGTACACGGAGTACAATTCCTTATTTAATGTTGACCTGTCAAAGAGGCATACAAAGGAGGCAACCATTGCAATATATACCAGAGAGGACAACATCATCATGTAAAGAGTATATATTTGCTCTTATTATGAGATCACAGGCATGCTGATCATAGATGGCTCTATACCTCCCTTTCCCCCTAGATCTTGCATTTGCTGTGCCATGCAACAGCTCATACCTTGCATGTGGCATATATAGGTAAATCTTCCATTGTCTTGCGGACAAAGAGGTCCATGACCAAAGAGGTCCATGAGTGTGTGTAGTGGCCAGCAGTGGCACTGGCACCACTGTGGTCAAAGCCCAACAAAGGGACATGCAGGTATCAAGGGAAATGATGGGGCAGCCAGGCTGGCAAATGAGGGTGCAAGCAAAGCAATCCCAGACAGAATAGACCAAAAGGGCTCAACCTCCCAGGAGCCAAACTAGCGGAAGTAATACAATCACTAATCTACAAAGGTATCATAGAGGAGATGCTACCCAATACAGAAAAGGTACCCAGACACACCTGGATATGACCTGATGGGCAATCCAAGACTACAATGTCAAAGCCCCCACAGATGGAAGGATTTGGCTGTCTCTAAGAGATAAATCACTGTCAAAAGAAGTGAGGGCCTTCCGATGCAAATTAATGCATAATGCATATAACGTGGGAGTATACTGGGAACATATCCAAGACCATGAACCCAGAGCTATGTCTCCCAACAGGGACAACTGAAACTCTAGAGCACATCCTCACAGAATGTTCACAATTTGGACAGCAAATTGCCTGGCAAATGGCTGAGCGCATGCATGAAAGAAGAGGCATCACATTCAAGAAACCAACGCTGGGGGAACAATCAGGTTGTGTAATGATAAGAAAAACTCCCCTGATAAGAGACCAGGTGGGGGCTCACAGATTCTCAGAGGATTGTAGTGTCCGAGACAGCAGGAAAGCAAAACGTGACTGGAAAATAGGAAAAGAGGCAGACCCAGAGAGGGCCCTAAGAAAACCGAGGTGAAGAATAAAGTTAAGGCTGCAATTACCCGTAGAATAAAATTGGACTGCCTGGCAACAGACAAGAAACATTTTGGTAGGAGAGCAATAGAAGCGAGGCTAGTCAAGAACACATGGAAACATTTCCAACCGAAGGAAGATGCAGATCCCATTAAGTCATGAAGAAAAATAACCGAGGTTTTAGTGGGTATTGGGTAACTCACCAAGAAGCCCTGAGCCCCACACATCGTGCGTAGAAGCATTTCCCGCGGAGTGGCTCCAGACTTAGCGACTGAGGATGTCACACACAAAGTGGGGAAACTCACATATCCTAGGATATAGGCATTGACCATTGTGAATAACCTGTACACCTATAGCGGTACCACTAAAGAAAAAAGAAGAAGATCGACACCTTCGAACACTATCGTAGTTCTACTGTGCGACTCTTCGCTAGTTGCTCCCAGACCAACTGAAGGTACCCACTGAGCGATTCCAGATAGAGGTTGCACCGTCGGATATACGAGGACGAAAGAACTGGTCTGATAATGCAAAGATAGCAGTAGATTCAAACCGAAAAAGAGAACAAATAAAGTATGTGTTACAAGTACAATCCAGAGTCCCCGTAATCCAATACCGTCAAAAATAAAGTATTTCAAAAGAACTGACAGAGGTAAAGCTCAGAAGAGGTCTTCTACGTATAACATACACCGTGATTAGGACTGACAGGGATAATTCATCAGAGTAGAGGCTCACCAGATGTAAACCTCGCTGCAGAGCCCAAAGTTAATCTGAGTCCTCCACTTTGATGACTGGCATTGGAAATGGTCCAAATGTGAGCATTCGAATAACCTCCTCCTCCTCCTCCTCCTCCTCCTCTTCGATTTTGACTGCTACGAGGGCCTCTTTTGGATCGATGTCCTTGCTTTGTAACTTAGCGGGTTGGTCTTGATGAAGCGGTTCATAGTCGGCAGCAGGCGGAGAGAGCGCGTTCCACAGGAACAGGCAAGCCAAGGTCACCAGAAAGAACGGCATGAAGAAATCAGAGCTAGCGCGATCCCGCCGTTCCAACCATCGGACAAGTTGAGCGTCCTCAATGAAAGTTGCCTGAGTGCTGGAAACGACGTCGGCATTTGCTGAGATTACACAATAGTTCTTCTTCGCTTCATCTGCTAAAGCTTGAAGGAATGCTCGTATTTCGTCGTTTTTGTACTTGTCCAGGCGGTAAGTGAGTCCTCGAGCCTCGACAAGTTCTACCAGTTTAATGATGGCACGGAAGTCCAGGGATTCTTTTCCGAGTTCGAGCTTGGCGAGATCAAGTTGAGATGAGACAGAGTCAACTTCAGCTCTGTAGACGTCCGAAATCATAGAGGGTCTGCAGTTCCAACCTGTAGTTGTGCGGTACGCTGGATGATCAGCGATGTTTTCAACACAGAAAGTATCAAGAACGAAGTTCCTGACAGGACCCAGCCTGGAGACGAAGGCTGCGACGAATATTGCACAAAAAAAATTGATAGCTCTTCTGTACATTCTTTGGGCGCGTGGAGAACGACAAGGTGAATATCACCTGATCGCAATGCATGCAATTTATTGATTATGTAATAATGCCAAACTCTCTTTTTACCACTCAAAAGCGAGAAAATCCGGAATTTCTTATTATGACTTTGAGCTGGACGTTGCTGAACTTTGCGCCCCACTGACATCACGCCTCGCCATGTACAACGATCATGTGATGTTGTCGATGGTATATAAAGCGTTTCACGCTTTCACCACACTTTCCCCAGGTTCATCCTCAACTACACTGTTTCCTTGACAATGCGCAATACCTTCTTTGTCCAAGTCGTGCTTCCATTTGCAACAGCGGGCTTCTGCGCACTACATTGGATCTTTGTCCCTCCAGACCCCCTGCCGACTGAGATTCTTTTCGCAAACAAGCATTGCCGATTGGTTCTATCGCGGTACTTTGACACTGAAACTGTTAGGGATTCACTGTCACAGCCACCACTTGTTGTCCCTCGGCAGCTTGCTCACCTCAGGTATCTTCTGTCACGTCCAAATGCGCAGCACGTCCCAGAAGCACCTCATATTGAAGAATCTACAGACGGATACTCTGAATCCCTTGATTACAGTTTCTCAAACAGTATGTCGCTCCTCAAAAACGTCGCTGTTGCTACTTACCCATTCTAGCAACCATAAACCCAATCTTCCCCTCCTCCCATGTCAATGAACAAGCGGTCGAAAAGTCGTCCGCACCCCTTGCCTCTGGAGTCGCTGACCAGACTTCGACACATTCTCCACATAATGGCCATTCAATCGATTCTATTATATGCATTCAGTCACTCAGAGGCACATCGACTCTCTCCATTGCTGGTCACGCCACACAGCCGACGAATTCTTCTACAGACATAGCCGACATAGTCGCCATCTCTGCAGTGATTGGCGAGCATGTAGAAGATTTGTTGCCGGTCAACCCTAGCCATGATACCTATCAGGGCCCCTCCAATAGTAGGTCCCTGCTTATCGCATCAATGCCGCCGTAACTGAAGTTTACATTGAAGATTCCGCCTCCCCTGCGCTTCTTCCAACTGGTGCTGCAAACCCTGTACACAGCGATCTCATCTTTGTCCCTACAAGCCAGTCAACGGACTTGCCGTCAGTCGCTTCCTACAATTCTTAAAATATATTCGCCTTTGGCGTTGCTAATTTTACGCACACGTATAGTGATATCGTTGCTGGTCCTGGTCCTGGTAGTCAGCCAATAAAGACGCCGCCAGAGACTGCAAATGGCAACTCATTGGGCACTGTCAATGTCACTTCCGCCTCAGCCACGAGCGCGAAGTCTGTCTCTTCATTGGTAGAAATCATCGGCGACAGCAACTTGACCTCCATTACAACTATTTTTTCACCCCTAGCCACTCGCTGTTCTGCAGACCTCGTTAGGTTTTTGAACATCCAATCTTTCTACTGCGCTTGTGCAATCGTCTTCCTCATTGTTTTCTCGTTCTTCCTTCTGCTCAACCTCCCTGTCGTACCATTCCATCGAAGGGAAGATTCGGCTCCGGCTATAGAAGTTAAGCCCATGCCCTTGGTCTTAGTCGTACGCAGACCTGTAGATGCTCCCCCTTTTCCAGGTCCACGTCAATTACAGCGTCGTTTCTCAGAACCCAATATATCATATTCGTATCAAACTTCTCACGCCATTTGCATCGTATCCGGTGCCCAGATTACACAGCGCGCCGAATCATCAACTTCGACTATTGTGAATCCTACATTCGAGCCTGATATTGAACATCCAGTAATCACCCTGTCATCATCGTCTTCAACAACTCAGATTAGTGCCGCAGAATCTACAGCAGTGACCTCGATGGCTAGATCGACTTCTGATATTGTGAACCCTACAGTTGAGACCTTGGTGGCCGGATCGACTTCTATTGTGAACCATACAGTCGAGCTTCATATTGAACAGCCGGTGATCACGCCGTCGTCATCGTCCTCAACTACTCGGACTATTGCTGGAGAGTCTACAGCGGTGTCCTCGGTGTCTGGATCCACTTCTACTATTGTGATCTCTACAGTCGAACCTCATATTGAACAGCCAGTAATTACGCCGTCATCATCGTCCTCAACTACTCAGACTAGTGCCGCAGAATCTACAGTGGTGACCTCGGTGGCCGGATCCACTTCTACTGTTGTGAATCCTACAGTCGAACCTCATGTTGAACAACCAGTAATTTTGCCGTCACCATCGTCTTTCACTACTCAGACTACTAGTGCCGCAGTAGTGACTTCGGTGGCCGGATCGACTTCTACCATTGTGATCCCTACAATCGAACCTCATATTGAACAGCCAGTAATTACGCCGTCATCATCGTCCTCAACTACTCGGACTAGTGCTGCAGAATCTACAGCGGTGACTTCGGTAGTCGAATCACCCTCGCCCTTCGCCCCACAGTTGAAGTCGACCCTTTCAGCCAACGTCCCCCGTCTTGCGCAGTCTTTCACCTGTCTACCTTCCCCTTTGCCGTCTCCGAAGTCGGACTTCTTCACTTCGCCGTCCCAGTCTTTCGATATATACTATGCTGCACAAGCATCAGACGAAGAGTGGGCCCGACGTTCATCAGGCAAATTCACGCGCCATGGTCGAAGAAGTGAACCTTTGAGGCGTCGCAACACTACGGGCCGATTGGTAAAGGAAAATTGTCGCAGCCAGGAGCAGGATTACGCACGAACTAGTGTACTGGTCCAGAACAGGGTGTATGATAAATCGATTGACACTGATGAGGAGGACGCTGCCCGCTATGGGAAAAGAATTCAAATTTCAAGGCGTCGATCCAATATTGGCCGCACGCGAAGGGGGACCGAGGAGCCGGGCTATGTACGGACTGCCGTATTGGTCCAGAAGAGGGTATACGATATTGACGACGACGGGGAAGGTGAGTGCGATGACGGTCCTGGCAATCCTAGTCTGGTGACCCTTTCTTTCTGCTTCAGTCCCGGTTCGGCCATCTACCACAGCGGGTGAAGAGAGTTCCACAGTTATGTCGGACTTGGCGTTAGCATTGAAGCAGGGAGGAGGTTATTAATGAACCCAACATCGTCGTTCCGAAAGCAGCCACAGGCCAGCAGATGATTGTCGACTCGTGTGAATAAGGAATCTTTTCGCTTGATGTAGGCAAGAGGGCATTGAAAGTGGAAGATCAGCGTATGTCTGGCAGAGAGGCTCTGCATTTTTTGTTGGAATTGGACCTGGTATCCATTCGTTCAATTGGGACACTGCTACGTATACGTTTTGAGATATAATTTCAGGTGCACTTGTACAAAAGGTCCGTATGTACATGATTACTTTTACCTACTTTAGAAAAGGCTCATAATTCGGCGGTTCAGAGTAGGCGGTTCACACAGAATGTCCGGTTTTGACTATGAACGCAATGCCCCTGGATTCCCTGCGAACTTATCGAGAAAGTTAGAAACTGCCACTCCACCTCGGTTCATTCTAAGCGCCCGTCCCATCATAGAAGATGAAAAAACTTGAGACGTGATCTTGAATAGTAGACCGGTGACCGTCCCATCCACAGATACAAGTCTCGGGTGGGGACTCATGGATCCGTGGAGGACTTGGTACCAGTCTAATTGAAATTGAATAGCGAGAAAAAGGAACCAGCACTTGCAAACATTTGAGATCGAGTATCGTGTACGAAAGGGCAATTTAATTTGGTTCACGGTGACATCCAGTCCCTGTTTATCTACTTGAACAAATCGCATGTTTACTGGTTTGAACAAGCACCAGTTGGAGCGTTCGAAGTGCATTGAATGCTCAGCTGGGTCTTACTCGGGCTCACTATGTATTCCCTAATCACCCAATTGGGCTGCCTCGTGCATCTAAGTGTACTACGTAGGTGCAGCGATTTCTGTCTTCATCATTTGTTACTCCATATTTGAGTGGACTTGGCGACTTCCTCACTCTCTCTGTGTGGGCTATTGGATTTGGATAGAATCTACGGTGCCTAGTAGTCACACTAGCTGATGATGGTCTGACAAACTTCATCATTAGCAAGGATACAGGGCGACTTTCTATGAGAAGACTTTACTTTGGATGAGGCTCAGCCGCCTGTGTCTTCCTAGCTAGTTTATGGGGCAGTTGTTAGGTGCAGTGATCAGAACTTGTCATCATCGACTAATCAATCATGGTGTGATTACAAGGCCCCACATGATGTGTATATGAACTTTCTCCATTTACGTGATTCTTGCACATGCTCCACGACAGGAGCCCCAAACTCCGATGAGGTCGTGGTAAAGCAACCATGGTAAAGTCTGGTATATAAGTGTTTTGCTTCAGATCGTCAGAGTTATCCATCATGTCCGATCTCTGTGCTTCAAATCCAGATATCACTGGTATTGGTGTCCGAACTGCTATTTATGCTCAAAACATATTCAGCTTTTTTCCGGCTGCCCGTGTTCTTTGGGATGGGAAAGTCACACGAAATGAACTTGCCACCATTGAACAACAATCATCTACCATCCTCATTACTGCCTTCGCTCTACTTTTCTCAGCCATCATTCAAGCCCGCACTCTTGGCTTGAGTGACTTTAATGCTGCAATCATTCTTAATCTCAGCTGGATGAACAACACCAATGTTTTCATCTATGTTCTGCTCTATGCTTATCGTCAACTTGAAAGAAAGCAAGAGGACCAGGGTGGGTTAAGAGCCTTTCTCGGAGAGGTGCGAGATGGTCTCAAAGAACCTGTTTTTTGGATTGGTTCATTCCACCTTACTCTAATGTCAGCTGTCGGATTGTGGCTTTGGAGCCAACCTGCAACCTTTGGCGGCTTTCAAGAGTGTTCAGGTGCCTCCATCATTGTATTTAGCCAAAGAGTCCCACTATCATCTGTATCTCTACGGGTCTGGTCTCTCATGGTCTACAGTCTTCTCACAATTCCAGTTCTGAATATGATTTTCCCCCTGGCTCTTATGCTTGGACCCATCATCTTCTTCCATCAAAGGAACAACGTTGTGCTGTTTGGATCAGTTACAGCACCAATGTTTTCTGGTCAAAAGCAATTCAAGGCTTTTGCAAAATCAGTCTTGCCTCTCTTACCAGGGTTTTTTATGCTGGCTTGTGTTGTCATTGTTCTACTAGCTGATATTGAACTTGCACTCAAAAAGAACAACACCATGTCAAGAAGCACAGATGGTAATTGGACATTTGGTCAAACACTTGCAATTCTTTTGCTTCTTGTACCTGCTCGTGATTTCATTGAAGTTCTGATTGAACGGAGAGAATTGCGGCAAAGAATGATAACGAGACTTGTGGAAAACTTGGGAAAATTTGGATTAGAGGAGGATGCAAAGAGTCTACTTAAGCAGGATCCTGATGATGATGTCAAAGGCAAGAAATGAGTCTTTATTGCAATTTGAAAATTAACTTTTCTTAAAAGATCATGCACTTATAATGGCAGCTGCAAATGGCCATTTATCAGTTGTGCAGCGCCTCTATGAGCCTTATAGAGCTCAAAGTAGTGGTAGGTAGTTTGATAGTGATGATACTAGTAAACTGACTATGAACATAGGTCAGATGGCATTTTTGATTGCAGCATATCGTGAGCATTTTACAATAGTAAAATGGTTGGTTAGCCAAAAAACAGGGGTTAATAATAAATGTAAGACTTTGCCTTGTTTGACTAAGGACTCCTTGATTGATAGTGCTTTGATCCATTCAATAGTTACCACCACCATGCTTGAGTCTGAACTCAATAGTGGAGATGTAGTAAAGACATTAGCAGAATTGAGTATTGGTATTCAAGCCAAAAGTAAGACACTAATCAATGTACTATTCAAAACTCATTGTGTTATTGTCACATTTAGCTCCAGATTTAGAAAAGGCATTATTTATTGCAACAGAAAGAGGTTTGCTTGATACTATTGAAACTCTGATAGAGTATCAAGCCACACCGTTGAAAGTCAAATGTGAGCTCAATATTTAATAGGTTTGAATCATGTTAATGATAATCTCAGCTGAAACTAGAGATACTCCACTTCATAGAGCAGCAGAATATGGTCAAATTGAGATTGTAAACTTCCTTGATTCTAAACATGTTGATTATAACATGCAAAGTGAGTTATTTTAAAAGTGTAGAGTTGGCTGTAATACTAATAGTATATAAAAGATATGGCTGGAAACACTGCACTGCATATTGCTGCAACTGGAGAGGATGAGGGCCATTTAAAAGTGATTAGATGGCTTAGAGATAAAGGTAATGCTCAACATTGCAAAAGTAAGTGAGCTGATACAATGCAAATTGTTGAGGTACTGAAACTAAGTTTAAGATGCATTGGAAGAACTACCAATTCATCTAGCAGTGAGGCATGGAAATTTGAAAGTAGTCAAAGTACTGTGTTTATTAGAGGTTATTGATGAAACAGGTAAGAGTTGTACTGGAATGCAATCTATAAAGTATTAATAGTATCTCTAAGATAAATTTGGAAACACACCATTGCATCTTGCTGCTAATAATGGTAAATTAGATATTGTTGAATGGCTAGTTAGCCACAAGGCTAGAATGGACAAAACAAGTAAGGAAAAACAACATTCAAAACAAATAAGCATTTAATTATATTGCATTATAGATGAAAATGAAGAGACACCACTTTTTATAGCAGGGAAATATGAGCATTGGGAAATTGTTAGATATCTTTCCTCAAGAGGGCAAGATATTAATGCAAAAAGTAGGTTTATTATCAAGGTTTTCACAGGCAAAGTAATTTATAGAATTCAAGATAAAAACCAAGATACACTTCTTCACAATGGAGCTAGAACTGGAAATTTGAAAGCTGTAGAGTGGCTAGTGAACAACAATGCTGATATCAATATAAAAAGTAGGAACTGTACATTCAAAGATTAAATATACTAACATTACATCTAGATAGTAGCAATGAAACACCACTACTAACAGCAGCAAAGTATGGTGAATTGGAAGTTTTGAAGTTTCTTGCTTCAAGAAAAAAGACTATTAATATAAGAAGTGAGTTGCTAAGATCAAAGACTCAAGCTGATATTTATTATTACAGAAAGCAAGCCTGTGGAATGCAATATAAATTTGATACATGAAGATCTACAAACTACAGAACTACAGAATGAAAATGATGCTGAATTGAGTGCAATAAGTAAGTATTGTTGATTTTATTTTTACTGTAAAATCTGCCATTGTCTGTTAGAATATAGCAACAGAACACTGATTTGTTTATATATAAAATAGTGGGCAACAGAAGATTGTTTATCTCAAAGACATATATTACAGCAAGAGGTAAGCTTTTGAACTCACATTTGAGCAATAATTTTGACTTTGAAAGATAATGATGAGAATACTGCACTTCATTTGAGTGCAGGAAATGGACATTTGAATACTGTTCAATGGTTAATTGATAAAGGAGTAGAAATTAATGCAATAAGTAGATTATGTACTTATTTCAATGGTCAAATGCTGAGATTAATATTTAGATAACAATAAAGCAACATCACTTTTGAGAGCAGCCAGATTTGGAAAATTGGAAGTGGTAAAACTCCTAGCTTTAAAGGGACAAGATGTGAATACAAGAGGTAAACCAGTTTTAGCACATGAGAATGTATTGATTTTGACAAATTCAATAGCTAAGGATCAAAATACACCACTACATGTGAGTGTAGAAAATGGACATCTAGACATAGTTTAGTGGTTAGTTGAAAATGGAGCTGAAATTGAAGCAAGAAGCAAGATATATTTTTACTTGTAATTATATTGACTAATA
>JAGGAP010000327.1:0-34160 GCA_017657235.1 Termitomyces sp. T73sscA | reverse complement strand
GACGATGTGAAGGGCGCGGTGGTTTAAGTGCCGCCCGAATTAACCACGGGCAACCCCTCTTCATCTTGCCCGAACCACTTATGTGAGCCGATCTCGACAATCAACTGTTTGCAGCCCTGATCCATAGGGGCATTACTTCGAACCTGTATCAGTTACATCTGCTTTCTCATATCCACTATGCCTACACGAAAGCCGTCTCAAACCCTAACACAAGGGAAGCTGAAATTTGGTTTGACAAAGCCAAAGCGGACCACAACACTGAACGTCAAACCCAAGCAAACGAAAATACTCCCTGGGCCAAAGAGAGCTGTGGAGAGCAGCGACGAAGGTTCTGATATTGAAGATGCTAATGAGGTGCCTTCTTCCTCTGAAGATGAGTCTTTGTCAATATTACGCAAGAAGGAGGATGTCGAGGCCCGTCCGTCAAGCACTCTCCAGGTTGCGAGACCACCCGTTGAGCCGCCTGCGACTCTACAGCAGAAAGTCAGTATCGAAAACAAAAGAGCGCCTGGGCTGAACGAGAAAGATTTTAAGTACAATGCACACTATGCGACTGTTCGTCAATTTATGAACTATATGCCGCCAAGTATGTTCAGTTTCTTGGTTCATTCTTTCCGCATTGACATACTTCGTAGTCCATTGCGATGGTCAAGGCAAGGTCCATGAGATCCTTAGATGTTTTGACATGTGCGTCATTAACTCCTTGTTCTCACAGGCAGCTGATATGATGCATGACCAGGTCTTATGAATACGGCCCATGTGTTGGCATTAGCCGTCTTGAGCGCTGGGAAAGGGCTCAACTTCTGGGCTTGAATCCTCCCCAAGAGGTTTGCTCAGCGTTTCCAGTCTCTTGGAACATATTTATCCCACTTGCAGGTTAAAAATATCTTAACTACGAAACAAGGACTGGAGCAGAGGGAGTTCTCTCAATCAGTGTTCTTCAATGAGGTCTAAGGTTTTGCTTTGGTCGTCCCGACTTGCAAGTTTTTTCTGTATCCTGATACCCACCATTCATACATGTATGTCTGCGAATTTCTGTTGAGATTCTGTATAATAGCTATTCCTTTCTTGTAGTTTTATTGCATGTGATCGCGCACAAATTGTTGCTTGTTCAATTCCGCTTGTTCGCATCGTGAATTGACCTTTGTTTAGCTTTAGCATACGGGTGAGAATACGGTACCCAAGTGAAAAACATTTCTAGTAAGGTCCGGTGTCAAACCATGGATCATTCAGGTACGCAAAGCGCAGACCAGTGCCCGCGATGTCAGCAATTCTCAACGGAGCTTGGATCAAAGACGGTTTTGCCTCGTGAGAGTGGGCTGTAGGTAATGCTTGGCGAGTTTCCATATGAAATTCCTGGTGGTATGGATGAGTAAGTCTAAGTACGTCAAATTCTCACCTCTTTCCACACCTCGTAGACCCTGTTTATGAGCTTGTACGTTTTCTATTGACCATGTTGTGATGCTTCGTTTTCATGGACTTATAAAAGCAGGCGCGAGCGAAATTCTCTTCGATGAACGCTACCAAACGACTATGATAGTAAATCCACGGTTATATGGTTACGGCAAATGATGATATTAGTGATTAATCGTGCATGATGTCTCAAACCACATTTGTAGCAGCACAATTATGGCATGCACAGGATTATTGTTCCCTCAAATTGGATATCACCCTTGATCAACGTAATAAACCTGCGCCTGAGGTGTATTATGGTAAATCAAAGCTTCTAATTGGACCTAAGGGTGACACAGAGGAGATTTAGCCGTTACCTAGTGAGGTATGGTTGTCAAGATGGTATCTGACATATACTATTTTGATAGAAGGTTTATAGAATAGGCCATGAAGAAGTTGGACGAAGAGTACGGTGACATGCCATTGGACAGCTCGCAGTTTGGCTCAGCAGCCTAACTAACAGGTTTCCGTAACAAGAGCAGCAATCATCACGAAGCGAGGTAACATTTACCACACCCGACGAAATCTCTTAGCGTTTAATCTTCACTCGATCTACTGATGACTAGTGGTTGAACGGTGAATCTGATGTCCGTAAAAAAATACAGACGCGCGGTTCATGGACTTCGGAAGTATCATCTATGTAGTATCGTTCTCTCTTGTGACCTAGCACGGCAGCGTCTTCTCTCGAGCATATGGGATCTAACAGTGTCACAGCATCTCACCCGGTCGTGTCCTTCAATTCCCTCGTGATCTCAAGCTCAAACATGTCATGTTGCCGAATTTAGATATGTGAAGCCATGGACATCGTGGTCCACGAGTATCTCGTGTCTTCTATTCACTTGTTACGGTAGGGCTGGGTAGGCACACCTATGCTAGCTGATCGCGTCATTACAGTTGATGATTTGATATCAGCACTTGGTAACTATCTATGACACTGGCAGCAATATAAATGTAGCCGACTTGAATTCAAGGACTCTATCGCTGAGGTCCCATTATACACGCTCCTCCTACATCCGCTCATAAAGTTTCACCGTGATGCCTAATGCTGCTAAGACTTCTGATATTGATGTCCTCATCATTGGAGCTGGTCCAGCTGGTCTTATGGCCTGTAACGCGCTTGCCAAAGCGGGAGTCGGCGTCCGCATCGTGGACAAACGGTCAATTGCCGCATTTAAATGTCGCGAGTCGATGAAGTCCCTGACATGCTTGATTTAGTCCTGTCAAAGTTGCTGCTGGTCAAGCAGATGGGATTATGCCAAGGACTATGGAAGTTCTGCAGGTAAGATTGTAATGCTCTATCCGCGTATGCCATCCCTTCATGAACTAGAGCTACGGTCTAGCGGACCGGTTTTTAGCAGAAGCCAATCAGTTGCACCAAGTCGTAAGTCAGCTCGGATCGTTATCCCGACAAAGATTGATGGTGATTCTTGTTATCAGGCTTTTTACAACCCCAACACAGAAACTGGCGGGATCAAGGTCTGCCTGCCTTTGCTTTCAGAACGAGACCGTTTCTGAAGCCTTGAAGTTTACCGACAGGATACAGGATGTTACAGATGAGACAACGCCTTACCCATTTGAGGTACTTGGTAGAGTGTCCTATTCCTAGAGCTCGAGCTTCATTTTACGTCCAGGCAACAATACATCAAGGTGCAATTGAAGACCTATTCTTGGATTCGATGAAGAAACACGGAATAGAAGTTAGCCGTCCAGTATTACCGGTATCCATCCAGATCTCGCAGAATGAGAAAAACTCGGCCGATCCTGATGCCTACCCCATTCGTGTACGTTTGAAATTCCAGAAATCACTAGCCCTCTCTTATTGATATTGCGTCCGATAGGTGGTGCTAAAGCACGTGGACGCAGTCGAAGGCCAGGCTGAATTCGAGGTCGTTCATGCAAAGTACGTGATCGGAGGAGATGGTAAGCGTGCACTGTGACCGGAGTCCGGCCCTTGACCAAAATATCCTTCCCATCAGGCGCTCATTCATGGGTCAGAAAGTGGTTCAATATTGACATGGAAGGCGAACAAACGGACTACGTATGGGGTGTTGTTGACGCGGTATTCGATACCGACTTTCCAGACATTCGCAATAGATGCGTGATCCATTCCAATCATGGGTCGTGTATGGTAATACCACGCGAAGAGGACAAGGTTCGATTGTACATTCAACTGGAAAGTGGAGAAGCAGTTAGTGACACAAATGGACGCGTTGACAAGGATCAGATGGGGCCTGAAAAGCTGTTGGAAGTTCGTTGTTTCCTAGATATTTTGTGAAAAAGATAGCCGTCTGATCTTGTTTCTAGGTTGCCCGAAGGTCGATGGCGCCTTACATCATTGGGCAGCCAAAATCCATTGATTGGTGGACAATATACAGAAGTAGGTCGTTCGGTTTGGTTTTAGTGGACACGTCTTTGACACCCCTTCCAGTCGGACAACGTGTGGCCACCAGCTATTCCGTCGATGAGCGTGTGTTCATTGCAGGTGATGCATGCCACACACATTCTCCCAAAGCAGGTGCATAGACTTCATTTTCCTCGGCTACAAGACAGTACTGATTATATGAACAGGTCAGGGCATGAACGCAAGCATGAATGACGCACACAATCTCGGTGAGTATGTAATTGGTTCTTTTAGTGTCACTTATTTTCATGTACTCCAAGCTTGGAAGCTTGTCCATGTCATCAGAGGCTGGGCAAAACCATCTTTACTCAAGACTGTGAGTTTTGCATGCGTTTGATCGTTCTCGTTCTGCCCTATCTTTGACATATGCACACCAATCAGTACGAGCTAGAGAGGAAGAAATATGCGCAAGATTTAATTGACTTTGACAAGTACTTTGCAAAGATATTCTCTGGGACAATAAAGTCTGCCGAGAGTCATGACGGCATCTCTGCGGCGGAATTCACAATGTATATGATTATCATGTCCCAACTTCCAATTAGTCCTGACCCAGTTACGTAGGGCATTTCGCAAAGCCGGTGGCTTTACCACTGGCATTGGTATCTGCTACCAAGAATCCGCCATTGTACAGATCCGCCACCAAGCTGTAGCCAGGGGCCTAGTCATAGGCAAGCGAGTACCTGCTCAACAGCTGACTCGAGCTGCCGACGGTCGTCGATACGAGCTTCAAGATCTGTTACCTTCAGATACCCGATTTAAGGTCCTCGTTTTCACCGGCGACGTATCCGATGCTACACAGCGAGCCAGGGTAGAAAAACTTGTGGCAGATATGGGGGCAAACAACGGTTTCTTGAGGCGTTACTCCCCTAATAATATTTTCGCTGCGTTCGATATAATTTCTATCGTCTCTAATAGTGACGACATAAAATCTACTGATGTGCCCGACCTTCTTCGGTCTCATTGGTCGAAGTGAGTTTTATATTCTGAGCAAATCAGATGCAAACACATTAACTGTTTTTTCTATAGATTATACGTTGATAAGCCTACGCGATTTGGAGGCGGAAACGCGTATTTAAAATATGGGATCGAGCCTGAAGGCGCAGTGGTAATTATCCGCCCTGATGGCTATGTTGGTGCCATTGCACCATTTAACAATGTTGCCGACCTGACTGCTTATTTCGAGGAAATAGCGAGATAAAAACAAGTTGTAATTTGTCCTGTAGTCCATTATGTCAATGGTTTAAGATTACGAGTACAAACAAATCATGGTATAGGCTATTAGGGTGATAAAGTTACATCCTGGGTAATGCAAAGTATACAATGATATATCAACAGCAATACACACACCATCGATAGATCTGTCCGTAAACAGCGGTGAAACACTAAATCTATCTATCTATTCACCCTCTTATAGAAGAGAACATAAGCCTCATTGGTCTGTAAAATCGTCAAATAGATGAGGCTACAGGTGTTGAGGAGACTCACCACGACTGGGCTCGTGAGTCTCGATATACTCAAGTCACTTATGTGATACCAATCTCCACATGATTGGACATGAGCGGTATCTATCACTATGAGTAACGACGAAACTGTATGAAGTCGAAGGCTTACAATGCCCTGAGTTCAGCTGTCCTCGATGGTTTGTCACAGCATAGAGCTCGTACTTGTAGGGTCCCACCTGTGTCCGCGGGTCTCCGCTTAGACCGCCGCGTGGCTCATCAGGCATGTCAGGAGAGGCACGGAATTCCAGATATCTCGTTGGACAATGAACGAAAGTGTCGATTTTACCCGCACTGTTGCCACTTGTCTGAAATCGTTTCAAATGAATTACCAATATGGGTGGCAGACGAGCCAAGCTGAGGCGTTGTGTAGCATTACGTTTCGTTTTGCACGCAGGGCAGTCCCTGGGTATAAGATAACTTAAGGGAAGCCATGGCTCGACGAGAACTACAACTTACCAACGATTATCTCCCTTTAGCTCTTCTGTGCGGAACAGACTATCAAGACAATCTTGTAGATGTATGGTGCCACGCGGATCCGAAGGAATTGATAACTGGAGAATGGAGAATGCATTGTACGTCGTCGAAGTCTGAATGATGGATCATCAACAAATTAGCAGCAGATTGAGAACAGTCGACGTTTTCCACAAACCCTTTGACAAATCGAGCACTGAAGCCTATTTCTAAACTGTCCTTGGAAAAGATCTACAATGATACTATCGTTAGAATTCCGCCATCTGCTCCATTCCTCATCGATGGCTGTCCGTGGGTCTCGCAATTCCATTGCATACTCTTGTTCCGGAGTGAGTGTCGGTTCAGTCGGCTTGGTCAAAATCCGGTTCAAATCCTCATGTATTTTGTCCAAAAGGAACGTGAGGAATTCCTGAGAATCATGTTGATTATAGCCTTCGTACTGTCTGTCCTTCGTTCGAACTACCGTCTGGGTTCAGTGAAAGAAAAGGAGTCATGAGAATAGACTTGTACAACGAAAACTCAGTGCTCACCAAACACCTAATGAGCTGCTCTCGAATGTTAAATTCTCTCTTCGTACACATATCTTTCAGAAGCGATTCAAAAGTCTTTGTGACCAAACCCTTGGATCCTAAGGGATTAAGCATATTGATACATTGCTGCCATTGGTAATCTGTGCGGCAATGAACCACATTAATACAAAAAAATTTCAAGGTATCCAAGGATACCCACCCTTAAAAAAATTCAAAAACGGTGCCGTAGCGTAGAGGCACTGCAATGTCGCATTCATGTAGCATGTATTACCGAGGTTATGAAGCCCGCAAACAGGACTTAACGAATCTCCCCAATAGTAGATGGGGAATACAGATATAGACGGCATCCTGAGCACCCCCGATGGCATAGCTGGGACGGTGGTCACGGGCAATCGAGGCCGAGGATCTTGTCGCTCGAGGGTCGACGATGCTACCGGAGGCGGTGGTTGTGGCATTGACGGATTTGAAAGTGGTGGATACGCTATTTGTGTACGCCGAAGATCAGAAACTGCATCTTGCGATGGGTCGTCGTGGTTCGTTCGTTTGCGGGACAAGTGTGAAATTTTTATGGATGCCTGAGGGGGTGATGCAATTCCGGACACGGGCGTAAGCGTTGGTGTAAGTGAAGGGTAAGAAAATGGAGATGAGAAAGCACTTTGAGACAAGACAGGAGAGAAAATCTGAAGTAACAATATGTTAGTTATAGGATTTGTGGATACAACTAGTGGATTTACGTTTTCGCTACTTCCTGTCACGGACGAGGAAGAAAACCGTTGTACAATAGCCGGCCGGTGGGCAACCTCGCTACTTGAAGTATAATCAGATACAGAACCTTGGCCATATGATAGGGGAGGTGAAGCAAGCCCATTCATATAAAATGGGTTTTTCGACGGATTCCTGCTCAGTGGTGGGGGGCTAGGTATTGTTGACGCATTATCAGAGAAAATTGTGCTTGAGACCTCTGAACTGCCAACGGCGCGTCGCCACGCATTGTAACCGCCGACAAGAAGCATAGGCTGCCTTTTGAGAAGTTTCTGGGAGGTCCGTGCCGTAGCAATGAGGCGATTAAGTATTGACAGTGGTGTGTTACTGGCACCTAGATCCGTGGAGTGATCATCATAGAGCACTACGATCTCAAACTTGTCGCGGTTTGAGAAGACAGATCTTTCTTCCGGTGGCGCATTTGCCATGGCTTGTTCGAGCTCTGAGATCGTTAGCCTGTGCGACATCATTAGCCGTTGATTTGGAAGATGGCAGTCTCTTGAACATACTGTTCGTCCCGAAAAATCGAAGGTTCAATGCAAGCTATGGCAGCACCCTTGTATTCAATATGTCCACGATAGAAGTCAGATCTGTTCCGGACATCGAGGAGGAGGATTCTATGATGATTAAGATATTCAAGGAGCTCGTCCGCATTTGTAGTTCCAGACACTGGAATTATTGGTTTAATATTGGGCTGCTGAGAAATGGTCGATGATGAAAAGATCGAGAATGTAGAAGCTGGACGAGGTAACGAGGCGTTTGCGGGTTTGTTGGAGAAGGAGGTCGCATTCGAGGGGCCTGGTGAGCTGGGTGTTTTTTCGACTTGTGTAGGAAATAGAATTCCGTTAGTGGAATTATTCTTAGTTTCTACTGGGATGACGTTGAAGGGTGCTTCAATTTCCTCTATGGTCGGAAAGGACTGAGAAAACGAGGTCGGAGAGGCGGGGCGAGACGGAGATAAAGAGGAAGATACCACTGTTCGTGGTGAAGGGGGAGCTGGAGTCATACTCGACTTGGGCAAAGTCGCTTCCATGGAAGCTGGCGTTGAAACACGCGTTGATATCTGTCTTGGTGAACTTGGCGGAGTCGATTCGGATATGATTGAAGAGAAACGTTTGAGAGCTGCGGGGCTTCCGAGAGACAAGCCATTGCCTTCAAGGGCCTTCTTCCGTTCGGCAATAGAAGCAACGCCAGCGTTCTCAAGAAGACTGATGAATATTAGATGAATCCTTGGAAAGACGTGAAATAGACGCGCACGATGGAGCCGGCTCAAATATCTTTAATTTGTCCTTCACCGACTTCAAATGTTCTCCCAAATCAGTCTAGGACCGCGGAAAGATCGAAAAAGTGGTCATCAATGAGTTGAAAGGGGCGTACCTTCAATGCCCCATCTATCCCAGCATAAAAACCGGCCCTCTGAGAATCCGGATGATCCATGACGTTTTGGACCAGACTAACTGCCATAATAAAATGCTTGTAAGCTTTCGCAAGCTCGCCGTTTGCCTCATGGTCTCTTCCCGTGAAATACTGTTTCAGTGCCACCGCAAGCATGTTACTTGACGAAGTTCCTAAGGCTTCCTTCCGAACGAGGCTTATCGCATGTTCTTTAATCGCCATGAGGTCTACCTCATTGGTTTGTACACTGTGGCTCGCTGGAGCGGCAGTGGTTCGGTGCTTGTCCTGCAGCAGAGTCGGCGTCGTCTTACCCAGCTGCGGAAGACCGAAGCTGGATAAACCCGGAGAACCAGGCAGCACTGTGACTCCAGGCATGAGTGTATGTATGCGAGGGTCAAGGACCACCAGAATATTCAGCAACGGGGGAAATAAGCCGTTCAGTTGTTACCAATTGTGTCCGGGGGGTGATTATGTAATCATAAGCCTTCCAGCTCAGGCTGAAGGGCGTTCGCTTCAGTCTCGACCGACATCGATATCTTCATCAACGTCAAAATAGCACATAAGCTAGCTAGTTTGGTACTTTCTTACAAACAGTAGTTTTTGAGATGAATTGAGCTGCATTGGACCCGACGACCGTGCATTCCGCTGTCCCATATTCTCACATATTCGTGATAAGCAGTACCGGAGACTATTATCGAACTGTATTGTAGAACCATTTGAAGACATTCGGAGGGAAGCCTATGTATGTACAACTGGACATTTTAATTCAAATTCAAACCGTTTTTTTTTCGTGACACGGGCACGTGATAAGACGCGACGACTCGAATCATCCATCAACTCAACACACAACCAGCTGAAAGTCTATGACGGACACGATAGGAACTCCTGCACCAGGAGAACAATATTTTGTCTCGTTGTCTGCACCGGGATCTCCCTCCATCGATCATTCTATAGCTTCCATGGACGCAGCCTCGAGTATGGACCACATTAACTCTCAGTTGATCGCTCACGGCTTCGTTCAGTCCCCTGGCATAGTTCTTGGGAAAACAGCGAGTTCTGACTCAGAGCGACTTGTCAAATGTCTCTTGGGAATGCTGAGTCAACGTGTGGTAAGTCTTAGTGAAATTGCAACACTCGACCTTGACTGGGGTCTAGGAAGACATGTCTCGGACAGAGGAATTAACGACAAAGCTCCGAACTCTTACTTACGACTACGAACGTCTGAGGTCACTGCAAAAGGATGCCAAAGAAGCTGCCATAAATGCGGAGCAAGAAATGAATGTCCACAAATCACGTTTAGCGTGTGTCTCGTCTTTACAATCACCACTTGAGCACAGAACCTGATGGTCTTTTTTGATAGCGCTGCAAGTCGTGCATTGCAGGCTAGCGAGACAGTTCAAAAGCAAACCAATGCTGAACTTCAGCGCACTCGCACACTACTCCAGGGCGTCAGGGCGGTTCATCAAACCGAGTTGAAGAGAAAGGAAAAAGACATAGAACGTATGACTGAAAAATGGTCAAAGATTGCTGATGCACAAGCCAAACTCATGACTATACCGAGTGGCCTACAGTGTGCGAATGTCTCCGTACTGGCTGGCTCAGAAGAGATTGGAAATCGCTCTAGTTTCTTGGAAATTGCATTGGAAGAGGCGGAGAAAGCGAGAAGTCAACTTGCAGCGGAAAATCTTTCCCTTAGAAGATTGGTCTTGACTGCTGTTAATGAGATGCAATCAGCCTTGCATCAAGTCCGACCACTCACTGCCGAGAACGCTGAAGAGGTACTGGTATCCATTTGATCGAGAAAGTTGTAGGTCTGACTGTCTCAATGAAATAGCCCACATCTTTGACGCTCACGACCCTTTTCCCTTTGCATCCACAAGAGAATGCTCACAATAAATTGAATAAAGTCCTGAAGGATCTGAGAGGTACACTTACAACATTATGGCAAAGATCAATTGGCGAGGTCGCAGTACCTCGACCCGTCTCTGTATCAGAGGGCGAAATTGAACGGTTACAAAATGTAATTCGTAATTTGCAGGAGGAGCTAGGTAGGTTGACTATCGTTGATTCTCAAGTAGCTAAAACATATCTTCTAGAACGGCAACGGCAACGATCGGTGGTGCAAGCAGATGAAACTCGGGCCATGTTTGACAAATTTCTAGAAGACCAGAGGGTTGTGACCGGCGAGATTGGCGAGATTAGTGTGGATTTGATGACTGCGCCTTCGCGTGACGAGGAGCGAGAACGTCTGGATGAGGTTAAGAAGGAGCTTGATCAAGAACGCCAGAAGTTCACAGATGCAGCCATCCAGTTAGGAAAGGAAAGAGCGGAAATACAGGTCTGTCTTGAAGCTAAATCATGCAAACGTTGCGCTGAAATGCTGTACAAGGCGGAACGTATCAAACTCATAGACGAAAAGCGTTCGTGGCATGTGGATAAAATGCTTGCCGAATTACCTCCAACTCCACAACCTGTTGTGTCGCCACAAATTTCAACGGCCGTCCGTCAATCGCCCAAGAAATCGCCCCGGAAATCGCCAGCCAAAGTTCGAGTGGGTAAAGTGGGCACTAGTGCCCTCAGGAAGGCAACACGCGTCCCTAGGCGTTCATCCCTTACGACGCCTCCCAGAGTTATCCCTCCTTTCGAAACAGAAGTTCCACCACCATTACCTGCCTTGTCCCTCAATTCCCGACCACTAAACACGTCCCTTCTCCCAACATCGTTCGTACTCCCTCCACCCTCGCCACGCACTTCTCTGCCTACGCAGCCGGCAATTCTTACTTCGCTATCATTAACCAAGGAGCAAGAAACACCTCCCCAAAGTACGACCCCTCTTTCCCAAACGCCCTCACCAGAGAATGCAGAAGTGATTCTTCCGGAAACACCATCTGCTGAACACCTCTTCCCGGTTGCAAAACCTCTTGCACAACGTATGACTCATGCCTATTCTCCAGTCAAGCCCAGCCCTTTGAGCCGTATCTTGATGTTGGGCAATTCGCCAGACAGCCCGGGGAGATCAAATCCAAGGTTAGAAGACATTTCAATCCTTGAGCCTGTCGTCGAAGATGACGAACGAATACCCGGCTTTGAAGAGCCAACAGCCCCGAACATCCGAATGTCGCTGGCAGCTGAACTTGGCATTTCAGAATCGCCACCGGATAGTCCGTTACAAGAAGAGAAGAAACTCAAGCGAAACTCTGTCGATCGTCCAGCAGTCACAACCACGGCGAAAGGGCGTGCTACAAAGCCCAACGCTAAGCGATTAACGGCTCAAGAGAAAGGCAAGGCGAAGGCTACGCGTGCTTTACATGTGTCGATCGGACGCGGCAGGTCCTTGCCTGGTGTTGAAAAAGAGAACAAGAGTAGAGCAGAGAAAAAGGATTCTGTGGTCCCGCCAAGAATATCACCGTCCGGAACTATGAGCGAGAAGGTCGTAAAACCTCCACCCAAACTTAACAGTGTTTCGACATCGCGCTCGAGGCTTCCTCCGCCGGCACAAAATGGACCTCGTAGGGTTCTTGTGAATAGCGACGAGGCACCTGCTGGTAAGGGCCGGAGGGGCTGACAGTTCTCTGAGTCTCCTTGTGTTCTCTTCCTGTAAAGTCCCTTGTTTATACCTTTTCTATTATTGTATGTATCTAAATCTGTTTACTGGCAGCAATGGATGATAGTAATCTAAGCATACGCCTGACCCAGATGATGGATCCCATTCAACCCATTTGCCTCGAAATGACACCTATGGCACAGCCAACGCGTATAATCGCCCGAGGTGATGTGTGAACCGTTGCTTAGTGACGCGGGATAAAATGAAGGAGAATGTTGAGAATGGCAGCGATAACATTGGGGTTCGTGCGCGGGAGGCTCCGCTGCCATAAGAGTGTTGACGTCGCCTCGAACATTTAGTATTTGGTCTAGACGTCGAGCTTTACGTAGGAGGGCATGAGCTTGTCCTACAAGTGCTTGTTTGTACGCGTGGCAGTACACTTGAAGAGCGGTCTACGAGAATCTAGGTTCCTCCGACATCAGAGATAGAATGATGACATACCTCGCCACCTTCATTGGTCTCACAGATGTCGTAAATGTCCCGCTTGGAATGATCATGGTCCTTACACGAGATAATGGCACTCATGCACCCATGTTCGCCTTTAAAAGTCGTCATGATGGTGGTGTCCCTGCGGCTGCTTTTTACCTGTAGTGCGTGAGCGAGTGACTCCTTGAAAGAAAGGAGAAATTACAGGTTGTATCTCAAAACCAAATCTATGACCTTCCTTCCAAGCGCAAGAGGCATGATACTCTCTTGCACAATCGGTGCATCGCACGACAGAACCACCAGGTCTGGCGCAGATACTGCACCTCTGCAGACAAACCACGTGATCAACTCCTTCATAAACAGTAATTTTGAAACGCCAAACTCACTGTAACCCAACGATGTCGAGTTATAGTACTTAGTCCTTCAACGAGCCGAAGCTTAGACGCATCCGTAAACGTCAACTCGTTGGTGAATACGGCACACAAGACGTGTACCCAACCCTGACCTTCAGTAGGTTTGCACGCACGGAGAAAGGAATCTGGGGGTGGATAAAGAGCATCTTTTCTCTCCTCTGCAGTCACACGAGGACACAAGAGGCAGTCGGGAATCTGGGGCGGGAAGTCATGGCAGTCGATCTGACAGGATAAGAAGATTTCATACCACGGATGCCTCAAGCGTTTCTTGGTTACGACACAATTCGCATGTCCACTGCTCCAGCTGAGCGGGATCGGCGATCTCGCCACATGAGCCTGACAACAACTTGAACAACCACAACATTATTGGCCAGATGCTATGAACAGCTCACCAGCATGGACTCGAAGTTGACAATTCTTGCATTTAAGAACTTTCCCTATTGGACCATTCTTCATACAAGCGAGACACCGAATCTGTAGCACACTGCCTACAACTGGTGGTGGAGGGGTTGACGCTGTGGATGTGGACGTCTAGAGTTTGGATGGATTAGTGAGGAATGTATCAGGAAAGCATGGGGAGAACTGTTACTCGGGCTCGTTTTGCCGAGGGCCCAACGAGAGGTGTACCCTCCCGTTTGTCTAATCTTGACTTCCCAGACGTAATTGCTTCATCCCTTATAGGACGCACAACTAGATCTGCATACTTTCTCCATCCAGTTCCACAGCTATCACACATAATGTCACTTGATAGACCCTTGGGTGCTTTCCACCATATCGTGGATTCTCGTGTTCTACACGCTGCACAGGTTGGTGGCCTGGAAGGTTGTTCAATGGTGGAACCTTCATCATCAGAAAGGCCAACTCTCTGGCCTTCTAGAGCCTGTTCTGGGCTTTCAAATTGTCGATGTTTCACTTTCTGACGAGGGCCACCCTTGGCGAGGCGGCGACTCTCTTCACCAACTTTAGCGCTGTTGAGATCTTGTCAATTCTGTCAATCGACTCGGAAAAGCAGTTATCAACCTTTTCCATAAACCAAAATAGCGCACCAGCTCAGGCATCTTCCTGCTCGGAATCTGCTCTTGTACCGCACGAAGCTCGGCTCCATGGATCCTGATTGCTGTATCAAAGGCATCAGCCTCGTCCTCAGTCCACTCGCGGTCCGTATATAGTGTTTCATACTTCTTCCACTTAAATTTTTTTTTAGAAATTAAGTTTCTGCAATTCGGGAAAGACAGAACCTTTTCTAAACGCAAAGGTGACTTCATATTCACTGACGTCAATGGTTTCGCCGCCAGGGCAGCCTCAGAAAACCGTCGAATGACTTCTGTAAGCCAGTCGACACTGGATCGAATTTTTGGATCATCTGTCAAGCTCGCTTTGTATGCTTCCACTTCAGGGACAATTAGACGTATTCTGTTGAGGGGGAACCAGGACTTTACCTTCGGTGACTAAACTCGACTCAATGATTATGTTAATTGACAGACGGAAGCAGGACTCACTTTCTGCATCTGTGAGGGTATTGATTATTCCTAAGTTCTCGATAGTATTGTCACCTCCTCTTTCATCGGGTTCTAACGGGAGTCAAATTTTTCTGTTTCAATAGAGAATGATACTGACCTGAGGGATTAATATCTAATTCAGGTGCAGGTGCGACGTTGGCTTGAAATTTCGGTCCATGACGAGTGGCGGTGCGAGGAAAGATCAAATCGTCTGGATCTAAATCATGCAGCATATAGGTTAACTTGGCATAATCAGCGATGGTAAATCTACCCAGTGTATCTTCTGCTACAGTATGTTGTCTTTGAAATGACAATCTAAATGTTTGTGAGGGAGAGAGATTTCAGGGGACCCACCCAAAATATCGGAATGGCCACATCTTGAAGTGTTTAACAACCATGTTTTCTTCCCGCTCAGCTTGCGACTTATCCTTCCGCGGACGACCTCTCCCCCTTACTGCGGGGGCGTTGGTCTTCTTTGTCACAGTCACAGGTGTGGCGTGACGAACATCATGGCTATCTACCTCCTCTTCATGTCGGCGGGAACAAGGGGCACATGTCCAGCCATAACCTCTAGAAGGTTTGGCTGCTAAAGGCGGTTGTACGCATCGCATGTGAAAGTACCGCTTACAACGGTCACATTGCACAGTGTCAGGGCTAGTGAAGACGTTAGATCTAGAAACAGTAAAAATTGAATTGCTCACTTTGCACACCATTCCTGACAGGTATTGCAAAGACGAATTGTATCGGTAAGGTCGGGAATGACCTCCTTCTCCGCCACGACATATTCGTAGCGAGATATCAGAGTTTCACGTATATTATCGGGCACTACGAAGAATTGGTATATGTATCTAGACAATTGACCGATGACTCACAGTTTCTGACATCAGTGGCTGGTATGATTTCGAATTCTTTTTTCACATAAGGATCAAAGAGACGATTGAAGTAGAAGCGATCAGGTCGTTTCTTCCATCCAGACAAGTCGGATATTTTGTCCCTATGGACCACGTGGCACTTGCCCCTAAGTTGATTGATGTCGCACACTTCCGAAAATATCGCCGCTAAAAGCAAACGAGAATCTGTAACGGAACGGTCGCTGACGTCTCCAGGACGATAGTACCAAGCAAGCCGAACACGAGTATAAAGATAATTTTCAGCTTCCGGTCCTTTAGGAACGTCCTCGGGGGGCAGGAACTCCATTATTCGAGCGATCGAATAAGGTGTGCCGTCCCGAACCGACCAACTTGGAGAACAATAAACATGATCTGCGACAAAAAAAAGTTAGGGATGTATTGAACGAAAGGGAGGAAAATCGAGATGATTATACCGTTTACTTTGACTTCTTCGCCGTTTCGGAGAAAAACACGAGAAGGCATAAAGGGAACTGAGCTTGAAAACTATTACAAAGGGGAAAAATAGAAAACAAGTATACAGAACACAAGAGCAATGAGATCTTTTGATAGTACAAATTTGATTAGGGAATCCGGTAGAAGGGGCCTCTAAGCGTCTTGTTTGAAGTGAGGGTGGAAGGAGGAACAAGAAGAGAGAGATTCACACTCCGACAAACTCGATGGAAAGTGGAAAATTCGGTGTTGGTGGCACAGTTGACTGAAGGCGCAGTTACCTGAACCAAACAATTCCTTCTTGCCCTGAGAACTTTCTGGTGATTGCACGTACTATGATTATGATGTTTTCAGCATCAGTTTCAGACCGCCTAACATTCACAAATTTGCTTACTGCCAAGCTTTACAATTTGATTTCAGGCAGAGTACTCAATGGCAGTTGAGCACATTTGGACATGTACAACCAGGCCTCAGCAGATTGAGTTGGCAACTCCGCATCTACATCCCATATAGATGATTAACATGTGGCGAGACGTGATTGTAAGTCATGATTGTATGAAGGCACGCTAGAATTTCGATGATCACTTTTTTGAACCCCTGACAATAGGTGATCCTGGGGTGGTCATCCGTATTGTAAGTATACTATCTCACCTGCCAGTCCACCTAATTTCCTAATTTCGTAATCTCGATATTTACATATGTAATTTTTACCACATCAAAATTAAAAAACCCCTTTTCCGGTGGATCATCGCGGATCGCGGGTTCAAATTGAAAGGTCCTGCCTTCGTCCTTCGTCTCTTCGTCAACCAGGGGTTCTTGTTCATGACCTTTTGGTCGTCTCATACTCAGACCTCCGGCCACAGCACACTTACTAGATGGACGGAACAAGTCAATATGACTTCTTTGAAACCAGGTCGCGAGGAGGCTGCTTCTTTGAACACAGGAACTTTCGTTGCGGTCGATGACGCTCTACCACTTCCAGCCCATTCAAAAAGCGCCACTCAATTGTCCAGGGACTTGCATCCTTGGGACGCTGTCATTACATTTTGGGCGAAGTTCAAGCGACGTCTTGGAACCGTGAAGGCCCCATCTACTAGCTCGGTCATCGACGAAAGTTCAGCAAGCCATGTTGTAGACATCCCAGATGACTCCATACAGAATGACGATGAGGCGGTCGACGAGGTGATTGTGGACCGAGTGTGGTCGGAGGATATCACTATCTCTGCAACACAATCTGACAATGCTGGGAGTCCTGAAAAGTCTGGTGGAAGTCATCCTGGTGTGCGAAGCACGAGCGACCACGAGAGTTTGCATGGCACCGAGGGCGTGGGAGGCGTTCTTTTCATCAGTGTGCTATTTCGATGGCGAATCTGGCCAGCTGTAGTCAAATTCTTTCACTCGGGTTTTGCAGACCAGAAGTCAGAGGCTAATTATGCTCAGGTGCGACAAAGTTTGTTTGACACCTGGATTGATTTACTTTTGGTGCACAGGAGAATTGGTTTATAAAAAAATCACTTGCCTCCTGGGCCTCAGTATGGTTGATTCTCAATTGGGTCCTTGGTTGTATCTTTGCAAGGCCTATTCATCAGGTTTTTGACCAGATCGTATACTATGGAGTGAGTCACATGCTACGGCTACCGTTTCGTTCTCAATTGATCACCATACAGATTGCCCCCGCATTGACTTTACCTATCATGTGCGCTACATTGCATGAGTTTCTCCGGAGTTGACACTGAGCTGGCTAATGCTCGTATCGCACTCTAGCATCATGGTCATGTACGATTGGCCCCGTGACAGAAGTAACATCTATCAAGTCTTCCTCACCTTCACGATTTGGTTGTGGTAAGGATATATCCCTTGTTCGTAATTCCTTGCTTAGCTTGAATACAGGCCGTTCTATGCAGTGTTATTCATGTCAGGTTTTTCCAGCAGTCGCGAATGCCCATAATTCAATCCTCCACTAGCTATCTCTGTCCATTTTACCCCAATTCCCCGCATGTGCATCTAAGCTGTCAGAACAGGGATTTTCTCGGGACATTTTATTATACAACGGTTGGAGTTCATGCCATCGTGGCTGTCAGCGTGTAATTCTCATCCATTTACAGGCGTTGCAGGCCATAGCCCTTTTCGGCCTTAAATTAAATCGACTGCCAGCAGCAATCGGTGCAAGTACTTTTTTCGTGATGTAATCCTCTTTTATTCATCACGATATAATGATTCATGACGAATTCGGCAGTGCATGTACCCTCATGATTCCACTAAAAAATTCCTGGGTCAGAAGTACGAATATCTGTATCTTTTACTGTATTCGAACTGATAAATTTTGTTTAAGGCATGATCAACTTCTTCCTGTTTCATAGTTGTGGGTGGTGCTCAATTACCTAGTAAATCCCGAGGTGCTCAACATCCAACACTAAACCAGTCTTGTTGTACGTCCATTACATGAGGGAAAACGTAAGTCTACTTTTTATGGCTTCTTAATAACAAGACTGACTATCACGTTCAGTCTGAGAGGCGGCTGTACATACTGCGTGATCAACTCAAAGTGCAATACAAGGTCAATACATAACAGTGTTCTACTTCTGGATATACTTATCTTCCGAGACCAGGCAACTCAGAAGGCGCAGGTCAATGAAAGGAAGGCCGCTGATTCAAAGCGACGACTCACCTCGTAAGTTCACCCACCAACAAAAAGATATTCGTTCCTTACTATCACGGTAGATATGTCTTCCATGATGAGTCATTGTTTTTTGAACAACTTCTCTCTCCTATAACGCCTTGTACAGGTGCGAGTTCCGCTTAATACTGCCCGTGAGCGATCTCTCCCAGTATACAGCATGCGATGACTGAATCTCTGCTTTTAGTTCTAGCAGTGCAAAATATGGGAGCGTCTGGGACAATAGCCAAGGAGCAAGAGATTGAATTCAGTGCCTTGGAAGGCAGCTTGAGCATGATGTCAAAAGGTTTGATGGTATTCAACTGTGTATGACCATACCTGATATCGTTCTAGTTCTCAATGATATGTTGGACTTGTATGTTTTGAGATGTGTACTAGTTCATCTCTCTTGCTGATCTTCTCATCAGTAACCGTATGGATAGTGGAAAATTTGAATTGTCCTCCACGGTGCGTCCTCGTTACACTGAGTTTGTGATGTGATGAACTGACTTGCCTCCTTCGTGCAGCCGTACGGATTTCATCATGTCATGCGATCGCTTTTCATTCCGCTTCGCTTGACTACCAATGCCCGGGGTCTGGAGTTTGAAACAGAATTGGACCCCAAAATTGACGAGGTTGCACGGCGTGCAGCTTACGAGGCGATGGGTGAGAGCGAAGAAGCAATTTGCAAACACATGAATGAGCATCCTGGTGTCGATGGCATTGTTGTCGGGGATGAATCGAGGCTCAGGCAGATTGTTACCAATCTCGCCAGGTGCGTCTTACTGCTCAATGCCTAAACTCTATTGAATACCAGTTGATAGTAATGCTTGTAAATTCACCCCTGCTGGCGGTAAACTATCCGTCAAGACGAAGCTCATCTTGCCATTTAATGTCTCGAGTACTGTTACATCCCCAGTGGCATCCTCTGCTAACGATTTTCCATACGGAAGTGACAATGCCAATGAGCATCCGCCTTTGTCGACTTCACATCTTAGTCGACACAACAACGAGGGTAAAGCTCCGGGTTTGGAATACATTGTTGTCCGCATTGAAGTCACCGACACTGGTTATGGCATCAGGCCTCGAGACGTTGTACAAAACAAACTTTTTTGTATGTCCTCCATGTTCCTACCATTGCTAAAGTTAATCCCTTCCAGCTGCCTTTAATCAAACTGAGCAAGGACGACAACAAGGTAAGTCAAAAAGAGCTGTTGATATACCAAAAATATCTTATGGTTTCGACTTCTAGGTGGAAAAGGTACAGGACTAGGCCTGGCACTTGTTCGACAAATTGTCAAGCTCTGTGGTGGTCGACTTGGAGTCCAATCTAAAGTCGACGAGGGGTCTACATTCTGGGTTGAGCTACCATTGGGTGTTGGGACAAAGACCTTGGCCAACTTTAACTGTCAAACTTCGGGATTTACGCAGCGCTCTGGTCAGGTTATTACGTGCGTGAGGAGTAAGGATGTCCCTTCAGTTTTGGAGAGTGGTTCCTTGGCGGCTGACGCAGCGATGACTGTTGATTCTGCCCAAGTGCATGATGACTTCTGCCGTTCAAATGCTGCAATGCAAGGTCTTATGGAACAAGGTAGGTAGGTAAGATAAGGCCCAAATGCTTTAATAACCTCCTTTTGTAGGCGGCCGAGTAGAATTGGTTTTACAAAGACATGGCTCTCGTTCTCCGGTCTTGACGCGTTTAAAACGTATAGATTCGTCTGAGAAAGATTTGGGGTTAAAGGATGATGAAGGAATGCCCTCATCGACAGCTAAGCCACACTTTATTCAATCCCGCCCAACATTTGTCCCAATGCCCAGTCCACATATTTTCGACATTGACCCTCAGCCAACAAATGCCTCGAACGCCTCCAAGGTCTCTGACCCACTTGCTCATTTCGACACCACGTACACCCGTAGCAGTCCGTCTTCGATTACTCCGCCAATGACGGTCGAATCCGGACTGCCTGTTCTAGTTGTGGATGACGATCAAGTTACTCGCTCTCTCATGACGCGCCTACTCACGCGTCTTGGGTGCTATGTTTCGACGGCCGAAAATGGCGAGGTAGCGTTAGAGATGATCCTTGGGCCTGCGAGATCGGATGCGTTGACGCCGTCTCTTCAAGACACCGGCCCCATATTGGAACAAGAACTCAAATACGAGGCCGAGGATAAATATGCCATTGTTTTCCTTGATAATCAGATGCCAGTTCTATCTGGGCTTCAAGCCGTTCACAGATTGCGGAAGTGTGGAAGGAATAATTTCATCGTCGGTGTCACCGGTAAGTTATTTGCGGAGCTTTCGAGTTCAGTAGCTAAGTAAAGGGTGTAGGGAATGCCCTACCAGATGGTGAGTTAGATCCACTTTCATCATGAATTGCTTTGATGGTGTGTGGACATAGATCAACAGGAGTTTTTGGAGGCCGGTGTCGATCGGTATGGTGCAGAATTAATTTACTTCCTTCGCTGATGTTATATGGGCAGTGTTTTGACCAAACCTGTTCATGAACGAAGTCTAAGAGATATGCTTGCCATTGCCGACGAGCGCCGAAAAGCTTTATCGTAGGACACGTAAGTATGAGTATTTTTATAATTCGGGTTAGCACTTCTAGGTTGGTTTCATAATACCCCCCGTTTTACAATCTGGGTATGCTTGGGACTAGGGATGGTCTGTTGATAATTTACAATCGGGCTGATTATGCCCTCTATTGGGTTCCTGTCCAACTGTATCCTTTGGAATATCTTTAGATAGAAATATTGTATCTAATATATCGCGTGTTGTACAAGACGTCGTCTTATCCGAGTGTCGGATATAGCCGATCACGGTGTTCCCTGAACAGGACTACCCCCTTACAACTTACCACCACTGTCTTATGTCTGTACCAGACGCGCTTTCTCAGCTGCCAATGCTTCAAGGCGCCTCTCCACCTTCCACGCCTCCGTCTCCCAGCCTAGGTCCATTACTTCCCTCATTTGTTCCTACATACTTGGGTGTTCATATATTCGATCTAGATTCTCAGCTTCCTAGGAAACGAGAACGCGAGGTCTCGTTGGAACCAGTCAGTACTATAAAACCGGCCGGTGTACGTATATCCATCGCTACTTTCACAGAGGACAATAACGAACGTTGTACAGGATGTTGATGCACCTCGAGAAAGCAAGGACACACGTACGCCTGCAAAGAAGAACAGAACGAAATTAGACCCTACTCAAGAGGAAAATGACCATGCGCGATCTAGGTCCAACTCGAATTCTCCTCCACTAAGCACCTCTCCCCCGAATGAATTGAAGATTCGGGTACGGCAAATAAGTCGAGGAGTTGAGGACATCAGTTGGCAGAACATGAACACTGTCACATCCGATAAGGATATTGAAGCTGATCCTGCCTTTACAATCGTCACGGTAGAAGACAAAAAAGACAATGACGAGTCTTCAGATGATCCAGTGTGCAGCGAACGTGAGTCGGATGACACCATCTTAAAATCTCACGAGCTGATTTTGTGGTGTTATCCAAGTCGTGAACTCAGCAACTATAGATATGGCAGAGTCTGAAAGTGGTGACAAGAGCTTGAAACGTAAGTTATCGGAACGTGGTGCCAGTCAGGGACCGCCAGATAGCGCTCAGCTGCCGCCCGAGCCTCTTAAACGGCCTCGCGATGATGATCAAAATAACCAAAACGGACGAGAAACCAAAAAACAATCACCACCACCAGAACAAAAGCTTCCCAAGTCACCGAAGAAAGCACCTGCTACTGTCACCGTGACTTCTAAACTGGTGAGAGCAATCTGACGTGCTTTTGGGTCGTTTTGACCATTTTCCAGAGTGGATTCATGGCCTATGCATCTCCAAGCTCTCCATTTGCTGCTGTCAAAGGCCAGAACATATTCGCCTCCAACAAGGCAGCATCGCCTCCTCCTGCGCTACCTATCACCATTTTGAGTGGTACCAAGTCAGAGGATGTACCCAGTCCTTCAACCCCCGGGGTGAAACGTACTGGATTCGAAGCATTTGCCTCGTCATCGTCGCCCTTTGTATCTGTGTCGCGCGCCAAGTCCCCCGTATTGGGCTCCACTTCCAAGCTTGGCAGGGCAAAATCTCCTCCCAGGCGCGGCAACTCGATCAACTCCAATGCTTTTTCATCTTATGCGGGTGGACTACAGAGCTTCGCTGTTCCTCCTCCTAAACGTGCTCGGGCAGGCACGCCTAGTCATGGCCTTGAGGGCAACTCAAGTCTTGGTGTCTTTGGCAGTGCCGATGATGGAGCAGCATGTGATGATAGGGACGAAGACGATAAGGACGATGAAGGAAGCTTCAGCGCAAAATTAAGAGCTGGTAAAGATGATGATGACGAGGGGGCTCATCTGGAACAAGAGAATATCTACAATCTGACAGAACAAGATGGTATGATGTTTGAAACCTTGCGAGGAAATGTCCCTGATAGACTTGCAACACCAGTGCTCACTGGGGAAGAAGACGAACAAACCATCCATCAAGTCCGGGGCAAACTATTTTCTCTTGTCGACGGAAACCAATGGAAAGAGCGGGGAACGGGACTTTTGAAACTGAATGTCAAACGTTCAGATGGTAGTGGTGCGCGCTTAGGTACGTTCATCTACTTTTATCGAAACCAAAACTGTACAATAATCCTTGAAAAAGTGATGCGTAAGGAAGCAGTATACACGTTACTGCTAAACGTGACTTTGTTCCCGGGCATGCGTTGCTCACTTGCCCAAGACCCACGATACTTGAGATTGAGTGTTATTGAGAACGGCGTGACTATCCATTATAATCTACGGGTGAAATGGCCCCTGTTTGTCCATCTATTTTCTATCACTAATCATGCTTCCCGACAGCTCGCCAATGCCAAGATTGCAAACGAACTCTTGGAGGAAATTGTTGCCAATATACCCCCAGCCTAGTTCTATCATCTGGTCACCCGAACTTTGATCTGTCCCGGCTTGTTGTTGGCTTATATTCAACTAATACTTTCGCGCACATTCCCATATCTTCTAACATATCATCTTAAATTGATTCGCCCAAGTATTGTACATGAGTCGTTTCGAAAGCCTGTGATTGCACCTGCGCGAATACGCAAATTGCAGGTGGAATGGAATGACACGTCTACAATCCTCGTTGGTTCTCACGAACTATGATTCTCTCTACAATACGCTACTTCCGAACCACCTTTCTTCGCTGAACTCCCTCATATTCCCTTTTCTTTACGCTGACCGTAAGAGCATCATTCTTCCTCTATCGGTCAGCTCCGATGAATGATTCCGACGTGTCATAGATTTGTACTGTCGTTTCTTAATAACGTATGGACACTCATGATCAGCACTTCCTCTATGGAGGCCTTACATTATTCGGCGGAATCTTGATATCTGTGAGTCTCTTCCTTGTAATTTTGCCTTCGTGATGAATCCCTTTCATCCTTGTTCTTTGAGTTGCGGGCTCCTTATATGGTGCGCTGTGACGAGGACGATACACTTGGGTCTGGGTTATACCCGTTTCTGAACTCGTCTTTCTTCCAATTTTGCGGTTTGCTAAGATGTATCAGTTGTATCTAGCTCTAGTCTCCTGGTCACCCGCGCCAATAGTGACGCATGAGTCTGAAAAGGAATATCGTTCTTATATGTCACCAAAGAAGCGCCTCCCGCTAGCGCAGCTCGCAGACCCTAGTTCTGTCGACCTGTCCATTGTCATACCTGCGTATAACGAAACTGAACGGCTGCCACTCATGATGGCTTCGACCATTGCACATCTCACGTCACAGAAGAAACGGACGTATGAAATCCTCATTGTCGACGACGGTTCCACAGACGGAACTTCAGAAACAGCGCTTGAATTGGCGGCTAAATATTCGAAATTTAATATACGAGTGGTCACGCTGGAAAAGAATATAGGGAAAGGCGGAGCAGTTCGGCATGGCATGCTTTATTCGAGTGGGGAACGCCTTCTGATGGCGGATGCGGACGGTGCTAGTCGTATAGAGGACCTAGAAACCCTTTGGACAACTCTGGACACACTCGCGCCTAGCAAAAGACCAGGCGTTGTCGTCGGAAGTAGGGCTCATCTCATCAAGTCTGAAGCAGTGGTAAAGGTATGCCGTCAGAAGGTTTTTCTTCATTGGATTCCGAGACTCATTCAATGCCTTGCCCAGCGCTCATTACTCCGAAACATCCTCATGTATGGCCTACATACCGTTTTGCGCATTGTCGGCGTTGGCCACATACGAGATACGCAGTGCGGTTTTAAGCTCTTCTCGCGGTCTGCAGCGCAGCAAATTTTCCCGGCACAACATCTTCCTACGTGGATATTCGATGTTGAGCTCCTTCTCTTAGCGAAACAGCTTAGGATACCTGTAGCAGAGGTTCCGATAGAGTGGCATGAAGTGGCGGGGAGCAAGCTGAATGTCATGACCGCGTCATTTCAGATGCTTCGAGACTTATTGGTCGTGAGGGCTAATCATCTTTTGGGTCGGTGGCAGGCCATTCCGACGAAACCGAAGGCAGATTAAATTACTCAAGTTAGATGTATATATTGTATGTATTTACGAACAATTATCGAACATGGGGCCTTTGGTGATCGATGTTTGCCACTAGCGTAGTAGACATAAGTATGATTTAAAGGTTGAACTAGAAAAAAAAAAGGTTAAACTTCAGTGGCGCCTATTGGCATAGTCAATCGCCCAGTATTATATGCCTGGCTTTTTTACTTGCATGGTTATGGTCAGGAAACACATATGTAGTCATCACGGATCAAATCTCAGCGAGACCACCTTAGCGACCGGGAGTGGGTTGACCAAGCCCAGCGATCACGGACCAAACAACTGAAACAACCGCAGTCTATGTAACGCGATGACGCGTTGTTTGTCAAGTCATACTCCGGCCAACCTCCGGCTCATCGTTCGCACGCGGACCGCGCCGGTAATCACAACCAACCAACCAACCGGACTTTGGAAGTGTCACCGTATCCACGATTGCAGTTACACCGTGGCTGAACAAGTAACTATTCCTGATGTGATACTATTGCTCGTCTTTCTGTTTTAGAAAGACGTCAAGTGTATTGCGAAGGCGGTGTATGCGTCCAGGGCATGTTCTTTATGATTGCAACGTTTGAAATTTCTTTCTTCTAAGGTGTGGCTCAAGCGCTTACCCACGTATGGTAACTTTTTCTTGACTATTTTTTCATGTGGCGCTGAAGCAGTCGGTGTCTAGTCACTAGACCATCCTGTCTTCATAAAGCCACAGAGGCATCATATCTTGTCTCTTGAACTTATACCAGAAGCACCCGCCACACAATTGCATTACTATGTCTCATATTAGCGAGGATGTAATAATAACTCTAGAATGCGGGCTTTGGCCATCTCTGCCCAGGGTTGGACTATCTGCCGAAGATTCCCTCAAGCACGAATGGCCCAAATACCTCTCGAAATTCGGTTTCTACTAGCGAGAGACATTGCATTCTTGCCGAAGAGGATTACCATGCTGATAACGTCGATGGCATTCTGAAGCAAAGTCTTCTTTTGTTACATTTTTGTCGTCCCGAGCTCCAAACAACCGCTTCCCGAAGTTCTCAAAGTACTTCTCATCTGTTGTTGCCCAAGTTATGATTGTCTCTTCTCGTATCGTTTTCTCTTCAAAAAATCATTTCAAAGGAACAGTATTGCCTTCGTATTTCGAACTATAATTGTAAGTCAGTCGATTTTATCGCTACATTGCTGAACAAAAAAGCAATCATACTGAGCATACAAGTACAGCTCAATACATACAATTGACTGTGGCAGATGCCCCGAGTTACTTCTACAATGATCAGAGCTCCGTCATTCCCTTTTCCGGGTAAAGAGCACGGCCGAGGTAAAAATTTCAGTGAATGAAAGGCATGGCAAGCTCGCAATAGAAAGAACGTTAACGCTGATGCACGGTGGCGGTACTCTAGCATTCATACAGACAGAAATACCTTGGAGACATAATTATACCTCAATCAAACCTTTGTTAAGAGTTACAACATACGTCACATGTGGAAATATAGTATATTTCTTGTACCAGCAAACGAAGTCTGGATGGACGAAGCAAACTAACCAGAGTAACTTTCCGTTCATGAGGATACGGATTCATATAAGTCCAAGACCGATCTTATATGTTATGTCCCACAAAACCGATTAGTCAGACGTTTTTTTTAATTCCACCAAAGAATATTGTACTTCATTTTGCGGAAGGGGCATGGAATGAGTCCGAAGCGGATCTGACAAGAAAGACACTCCCGTCTGGAACGATTGTCGGAATGCTTCCATGTGTTTGTATAGTATGCATCTCTTTCACTCATGTGTGATAGAAATTCGGAGGCAGCCACGTGCAGCGCCTACCAATGTTCATCGGACAGCCTCAAGGCTGAATTACTAGGATCTGATTTTCTGAGGCAGTTTAAGAGGAAAGCAGTGTCGCGTACAAGCTCTATACTAGGTACCTCATCGAAAAGATTTTGCCTGGTGTGACTCAATAGAGTTTGAGCAAAAGTGGCACAGACATCGAGGATGTCAGATCAATCCCTCTGGCCAACCGCACACTTGTTCGGCGTTGTTTCCGTAAGGTTTGCCAGGAATACTCCAGTTAACCTCAACGATGGTCGGCGGTTACCAGTGGTTTGGACTATGGTTCGGTAATGTTCAACTACTTGCTTAAAACGAAGGAAGTTCTTTTGATGACGATGGAGAGAAGACCCACTTCAAGAATGCCTTAATGCAGGGGTATTCGTCATCAGTAAGTCCATCCCCAGACATATAAGTGAGACAAGTCCTAAACTTTGAGAGAGCGCATGCAAAGGTTATACGGAAATTCTCGCCGTGTAAAGGCGTGAAAACTTGATAAACTTCTTCTGCAGCATCACGAACGCCGACAGATTGATCGCGATCATGATGCTCCTGCACGTAAGTATAATAAATGCCTCGAATGGCGACCGCCACGCAATTCTTGCCATAGAATTCGGGGAAAGGCACAGGGTTTCAAAGGGACCATCATGTCCTAATTCGTGAGCCTTTCCGTCACGGGACCGTAGAAGCCTTGCTATTGCAGCCGCAATAGTGGGCTGTTGAACATCGTGTCTTTTGGCTGCTAGAAGTGCTTGAATAAAGTCTAATGTGGCTTGATCTTCGTATAGGTAGGCTGGTGTCCTGTGTCAGACTATTTTCAGCTGGACACATCAATAACAGGGGTTTAGGGTTTAGGCATGTGTGTAGAGTATTGAGCAACATTGCTTCGTCAAGATTAACGCCAGTGACCAGTAAAAACAGGCGCGAACAGCTGAACCATCAGGTTCAAACGGTACCGACTGTGTCAGATTGAAAGGTAAAACATCCAGTGTGTGGACAAGCAGGATGACTTCAATTAAATTGGCGATGAGACGGTTCGTTTCCATGACTGGATTCTCCAAAAGTCCGGTCAACGCTTGATCGAAAAACGTGGCTACGATTGCAGAAAAGAGGGTAACCCAAGAGTCCATATGGCATCCAGCCAGAAACCGATCAATGAGCGACATTGCAAACAAAAAGGAAGAACATACGAAGATGAGCACCTTATCCAGGGTTCCACGCCATCTGTCAATTGCAGGTTGTACAGTTTCAAAATAGTCATTCAAATAGTGTCTATCCTGCAAGTCGGCTGAATATGAGCATCGTAAAAATGTTATAGACCTACTTGTCGACAATGTTTGAAAAATCAAATTCCTCGCTAAAACGCGAACGTGGAGGATGGAATGTAGGAGACGGAGAGGAGGATCAATCGATTGAACCAGGATGTCAGAAAATGACCGCAGACCACGACCAGGCTCAGACGCTTACAGTCTGGCTCCGCAAAGAGCAAGTTGTAGATCTACAGATGAAGAGGTACTACACGATGCACATGGAGTGTGGCTATCCTTAGCGTCGCATGATACATGCCACTAACGTTCAAAGAGCTTTAATGCACTTCATTGCACCAAAGCATCGCAACAAAAGTAGTCAAAAAAGCTAGCCAGTGATGGTTGAACGTTGAATTGTAGACGCGGATCTCGTAGTTGTCCGGATCGTAATTTCTGAAGTGTTTCGAATTTGGTGTGTAAGCATGTAGTCTGAATGATTGTACTGCAGTGGAGATTGGGCTGGCCAATCGAGCTGTTGAGCATACGGGTTGGCAGCACAGCGATCACTCCTTTAGTCAAATTGCAATACTTATCCACTACATGAGGCTTACCGAGCTGACTGTGAAACATTAATTATGACGATACGTTCCCATCCATCCCAGGCCCTGAGTACTGGAGGAGTCAGTCAACATGGATCTGACATGGTAAAGTCTGGACGTCGACCCACTGCACGTCAAAACCGACGAAGCAAAATAGTAACCAGGTATCAAAGCCAACTTTGTCGTGGCTTATCAGTGTAAACTTTGTACAATATTCAGTTGGACCCAACCCTCCCGGAGAGGCCGGTAATTTGGCCGGAAACCTTGCCCATGGCTAGAGGTCTGATGGATTGAACCCAACCTTGTATTGGATCGTTCTTACAGAGGCGTGATTGCGAAACAAACTGGAAGCCTGGTACATAGCAGAGATTTTCAATTAATGCATCAAACAATGATTCAACACAGGTACTCCTTTCAGGCACGAAAGTGTCAGTAGGTCCCTGGTATCAAACCATAGAGGCTTGATCGATGATCTTTAAGAGAATGGCGTCAGGTGACAGCGGTCCTGGAGTATCCAAGATGTACGTATCCCAGCAGATTATCCGTTTCACGTATGTATAAATTATACTGTCCGAGGATCATCCACTGAGGAAGCCTGACCATAACCATCCGATGAAATGGCATATGATCGGTGCGGAGCATTATGGTTCCGATGTTTTTAAACCCATAGAGTATTAAAGAGCAAAGGATGCTCCAGACATGTGTGCAAGCTGAATGGCATTCATAAAGAGTTGCTACATACTCACGTCTGTGTCTTTGCTGGTGGCGGGAGTATCTGGACAATCTACGGCGGGACAATGGGGTCAGGTCAATCAATCGAGCACCATCGCTTGAAAAAATGCTTTGCTGACAACGTCTAAACAACCAGTGTGGTGGTACTGGGTGGACGGGAGCGACGTTGTGCCCTGCTGGATGGTATTGTAGTGTCGTGAACCCATACTATTCCCAGTGTCTTCAAGGCTCATCAACGGCCTCTCCAACGAGCTCTATACCAGGTGGCGCGACTACCACAACCACGACTTCAGCTTCAGCTGGTACTGCCACTCTTGCTCCAAACTACTCTTGGATCCGAGCGGTCGTAAGTTTCGCGAAATATATGCGATCTGAGATACGACTTAACACGAGTTTGCAGGAGGATCCCAACTTTCACAAGTATCTCCGATCTATGGTTATCAATACTGCCTCGGAAGCCGTCCTGGGAGACCCAAGCACTGCAGGACAATTCATCATTACAAATGGCCAGCTCATCCAGAACGCAAATGGAACCCCGCTTTATGCGATCGTCGAGGACCGCGCAAATTCAACGGTTGTCAAATTGAGGATGGATTGGTCAACAACCCCAGCGACGTCCGGAAACTTTGTCTTCAGTGGAGATACTCTTGAATGGAGTAACCCAGCTATTACGCGGCCGCAAAACAACGTAAGTGCAGTCGACGGTCATAGGGTCAAGTGACTGACCTCAAGGGTGTTTTCAGGCTTGGTTAGTGTGTCCAGACGACGCAGGAAACTTGGATGTCTACGTCAACCTTGGGCCGTATGCCTATATGACACCCGCCGGTTGCGCAGACGAGACTATACACGCATACACAGGTTCAACTGCCTCTGCATGAGCTGAGAGTGTGATAGAGGACAGCCATTCCGGTACGCGCAAAAGTTAAGGTATTCTCTAGGCTGGGATGACGTTAAAGGACGCCAGAAGGGATGTACGCGGATTTGAGGTCCAGGGTCAAGGCATAGTTTTAGTTGCGTTCAATGGACTATAATGCTGCTCATCTTCAATTCAAAAAGTGATGTTTGGAGGATAGAATTCTGTGATTGAATGAAGTTTCAACTAGCCGGATGATAAGTATACCTTGACGGTTTGCATGAAGAGAGTCAAGATGCAGAAGTTGTCATTGAGCCAGGATGACAGGATGTTTCCGAGTCCGATAGCTCTCCGACTCGAACGCGCCAAACTCTGAGTTTCTATCAAACTCGATGAGTAGCACTCGCTTGAAACGCAAGTTGGCCGACCTCGGCGTCAACACGTCCAGCGCCAAAGCCAACGAATCCTTCTGTCTTGTACTGTAAACTGTCGTCCCTCCCACCACGCAGTGTCTCAAATCATTGTAGATTGGAACGCCATTACCTCCGCTTGAGAAATCCAAGGATACGGGAGAGTTCGTACCTCTCTGGAAGCAAGATGTGTGCAAATACTTTATTCAATCATCAGCATGAAGTATACCTGTCTTTCTTTTATAGGTTAGAGATGAGAAGGGACGGCGACGCCTCCACGGGGCTTTCACGGGTGGATTCTCTGCTGGTTATTTCAATACAGTTGGATCTAAAGAAGGTAAACCGCTAGTGTTATTGTATGGGACGTATTTAACGTGTTACAGGATGGACTCCGTCTACATTCGTCTCGTCCCGAGGAGAGAGGGCGAAGCAGAAGGCTGCACGTCCTGAAGACTTCATGGACGAGGAAGACTTGCAAGAATTGAGAGACAGCCGCAAGTTGGTGGACACGACTGATGAAATGGACTTTACGACCGGCAATAAAGAAACTGTCGACGAGACCGAGAAAGAGTAAGTGGCTTGTCTTTTGAATAATATTCGACTTCATCCCAATGTTGCAGCTCAATCACCTCTGCCCTTCAGACGTTTCTCCTCCCTCCACCCACAGATTCTGCCGGCGCCCGCATACTAAAAAAGATGGGTTGGAGAATGGGTCAAGGCATTGGCCCGCGAATATCGCTGCGCAAACGAAAGTTACAGGACCTACAGTTCTCTTCTGGGGGACGTGTATCCGATGAACTTGCTAATATACCAGATAACGATGAAGAAGCCTCCAAGCATACTTATGCCCCTCGTGACACTCCAGTTCTAGTAGTAGAGAGGAAGGACAATTCTCATGGATTGGGTTATAAGCCGGGAATGGGATTGCATGAGAGTGTAGGTGGAAAAAGTAGTTCTGGAAGTGCCAAGGAGCCTCGTATCTCTGGTATGTCTTGTCAATGAGTTATGCCCTTTCTAATACTGTCCTCTCTTAGCTGGCTTTGGTCTTGGAGCGTTGAACGATGCCGATGAAGACGATTTGGACGTATATGATGGAGGCGCCGCAAGTAACAGGCGACGCGAAGCTTACGACATTAACGAACATGACCAAGACGATGCAATTACCATCGGTGGGAGGTCGAATAGACAATCAAAAACCTCAGTCGTGAGCTAGCTTCTCCGTCCAAAAAAATACTCATACCCACGTACCAAAGCCATCAGCCGCGTCTGTAGCGTATTTCAGAGATGGCCAAGCTGTCCTATCTGGCTTCGTCCTTTCACAAAAGCCCGTTTCAGAAGATCGTTGGTGAGTCTGATCACTTGTGATATCTCTTCTTTTTCTGATGAATGAACGACAAACAGGTTCCCAATACCAGACATTCCGACGGGTTGGAAACCAGATCCTCGTCGTGTCTGGGGAAAAGACAAAGACAAGGAAAACATCCCGTCTGCTCCTCGGGTTGCACCAGGAGGCAGGGACTCGAAGATCACAGCGGATCAAGTACGTCCTCCCAAGCATATCTCTTTCAAGAGATTCTCACACTGCGATGTTTAGCGAGGAGCTATGTTAGGCGAAACCCCGCTCCCCGCTGCTCCACGCTCAGTCTTTGACTATCTATCCAAAAAAGACCGCGAACGACTCCAAAGTTTCGCCGCCAACAGAGGTAACCTCCCGTCCGCCCCGAACGGTCTCCCAACAGCTTCCTCTCCCCCAGCGGGCATCAGAATCCCACGTACAGAGCCCCACATCGCCGAAGCGGCCCTACGCGGGTTCCAGCCATTCACCTCCGATCCCGGCAAACACGCGCGCTACAACACGTATCTGCAATCCCAAGTCGGCTCTGACGCCGGCCCGCCGTTGCAGCCGCAGCCGAACCAACGCACGGACGAGTTCAATAAAGAGGTCGAGGACTACGCCAAGGCCGCGCTGCTGTTCAAGCCCATGTCGAGCGCGATGGCGGGGCGGTTCACCAGTGCGGCCGTGGTGGAGACCGGGCCGCGGATGCACGAGGGTCTGCACACGCCCTCGCACGCCGAAGAGGCGTCACGGAGCGAGGAGGAAGAGGAGAGGCGAAAGAGAGAGGAGATGGAGAATTTGAGCCCGAAGGCGCATGCTGCGAGCGTGGGGATGTACGGGCCGCTGACGCGCGAGACGCGGCCGTGGCAGCCTGCGAAGCTCCTTTGTAAGCGCTTTAAGGTTAGGGACCCGAATCCTGAGCCGGAAGTGGTCGTGTCTGCGCCTGCTGCGCCTGGTTCTAGCTGGCAGCAGCCGGATATTCCGATGGAGTCGTCGAGCCATGGAGAGGGGGCGGGGTCGGGGTCGGGGGCGAGTACGAACGGGCGGGGTGGGCCGAGGGATATTTCCAAAATTGGGCTGGGCGAGGACGATGATCAAGGGCGGGATACACTTACGTATGAGCGGCCGACGATGGACGTCTTCAAGGCCATTTTCGCGAGTGACGATGAAGACAGCGACGACGAGGACGAGAAGGAGAAGGACGAGGCGGAGGAAAGGACGGAGCTGGCTCCGGTCGCAACCACGTCAGGTTCTGAACCTCCGCCGCCGCCGCCTGTTGTCACAGAACCTGTTGACCTGAGCTCTTTCAAGCCGACGTTCATCCCACGCGAAGGGAAAGGCAAAAAGGAGAAGGATGGGGATAAAGCCAAGAAGGAGAAGCGGAAGCGGGAGAAAAGGGCTGTGCTTTCTTTTGCGCTTGATGAGGAGGGAGGGGACGAGATGATGCCGAGGCCACCGAAGGATCGGCCGAAGAAGAAGAAGCAGAAGAAGGAAAAGGGGACGCGGGAGGGAGAGGAGGATGAGGGGATGTGGGTGGAGAAACCTGCGGCGGAGGCGGTGAAGGGTATGGTTGTGCCCCCTGTGCCACGACATGTGGATATGGATACAGAGAATGATCCAAAGGCCGGTGGACCACCGAGGGGAAGGAAACGGGCTGTAGATTTCCTGTGAAGCTATCTAATCTAATAGATTTTTTTGTAAGGCGTCGTGGTGCTAAGTAATGCCAAACGTGAATGAAACAGTCTGCCTCTACTCGCTCTCCATCTCCTCTTCCTCCTCCTGCTCACTAGGCCACTCCTCTGCTCCTTCCTCCTCACTTTCCTCACCCTTCTCCTCCTCCCGCTCCTTCCTCTTCTCGCCAGCCTGCGCCTCACCACTACTCACATCCACATCCCCATCCGCAACCGTCAAACACGTCAAACGCGTGCCCTTCGTATCATACACCGCCACCGGCGCAAGCCGCACCACCTCCTGCTCGCCCTCACCCTCGCCGGGCGCAGGAACCAACGCGAGGTCGTACACGTGCACAAACCCGTCAGAGGACACCGTGCATGCTATCGTCGTCGCTTCGCGCGGCGGCACAATACCAGCCGGGAGCGCAATTTCGAGTGTCGATACGGCTTTGACGCTGGGGTGTGCGCGGTGTTAGTGTTAGTGTGAGAGCGG